>JAECUM010005281.1:0-84984 GCA_016617855.1 Megalonaias nervosa
GGTATCGTTGTACACAAAAACGAAACCCGAGTACATACATTTAATAAATAGAGGGATTTATACAATTCCGTGACAGCCATATAATTTGTATCATATATATATATTTATATATATATATATATATATATATATATATATATATATATATATATATATATATATAAGAATAATACTGTGAATAAATATTTCCACCCAAATAAAAAAGCTGAACACAGCAATAAAAATGATTCTGCTGCAAACTTTTAAAGAAAGAGTAATTTCTCAAGTAAACAAGATAATATAAAAAAAACTAAGACACTACAGTAGAACCAGGATGAGGCTCAAAAGTTAATTTCTGGATCAATCTAAATTGTAAACAAGACAAGGTCTGTTACTACAATTATAACGAAGAACAATGCAAAATCAGGTTTTTCATGGGGGATTAACAATGTTCTTGACTCAGATTAAAATAAACATTACACTGTTAACTGAAATCAATGTACATAATCTGGTACACCATGAACTTGATTTTGGACAATGTCAACCGCCAATTACAAATTACAATTATGCATTACACATAATGATGGAGACAACAGAACTAACAAACAAATTAAATATACATAACAATATCGTCTATCTATCCATGTCTTTGTTGCGCGATTAGTTTGTTGGTTTTACCATCTCTCTCTCTCTCTCTCTCTCACACACACACACACACACACACACACACACACACACACACACACACCAACACAAACACACACAGAAAGATCTTGATGAACTGAAGTAAAACTGGTTTGGCAACCAACACAGACTGAGAGAGGAATGAGAGGGAAAATAACCTTCAGAACTTTCCATATTTAAACATTATTTGCTATATAACCTTATCATTGTTAAAAAAAATAAAGCATTGAAAAGATTTGAGCATGTGTATGTCAAGAAATGTACCATTCAGCCTCTACTCGTCTCCACAGACTAATACAAAGTCGTATCGTTGGTGGTATCACTAGAAAATTCCCATGGAAAGTGTGTACATACAATCATATGGACTCAGGTTTTCTAGGTTACTTAAGGTAAGTTTACGTTGAAGGCTTTCAAAGGTCAAATTATTTTCTTTTTGTGCTCAGTCCACATATTTACATGGGGTTTTGTTTTGTCCATTACGTCATATTTGAGAGAGAAGAGGGTCTTTTTGATGAAATTGTGTAACATGGTGACTTCAGTATGATGCCGGAATCATTATTTTTTTTATCCCCAAATTTTCTTTCTTTCTTATTCATCACTGATTTAGACAGCATAGAATCAATAGGCAACTCTTGATAGCATTGCTATATGCACATTGAAAACCTAATTATATGCGTATTTATACTACATGGGTTAACAGCAATTTGATATAATAATAGTACAGTCAAACCCACTTATCTCGACCTCGGTTATCTCGAGAACCCGCGTATGTCGAGCGTTTTGGTCCCGTCCCGAAAAAATCCTTCTTTGTTATGGTATTTTTTCCCCTAACCCTGTTATGTCGGGCATAAGTTTCGGTCCGAAGTAACATGTGGACCCGCTTAATTCGACGAAATGCAACTTTTAACGTCCATCTCAAGAAATTGTACAAGAAATATCCGGCGTTTCCGCTATTACTGGTACCTCGTACCAGCAATGATAGAAAACGTTGCTAGAAGACCAATTTTACCGGTACTAATCAACCAATCTCATAAACGCATGGTTTATCACTTGCATAGAGTGGAGACGATTATCTTGTAAACAATACTTTCGAGTAAGGAAACTGAATGAATGCGTTTTTGACCTTTACATAAGCTACGTTCAAAATGGATATTATCACATGTCAACACCACGACAATATAGTTCGTCCCACACAGAATCGCGAATTCGATCTTATCTGTAACTCGGAAAATTATCAGGTTAAATACCTAATTTGTTTTACACAACATTTACAACAAATTCGGTAATAGTTAAAGTGTTTCCATGCTTGGCACGAGTGTAAAGTCTTCTACGTCATCATGGCTAGATCACTTGAATGAATAAGCTATAAACAGAAACCCGCAATATTCTAAACTAAGCTGCCCCCTCCTCATGGTTAATAATTTGTTTTGAACAAGAGTAAATAAAAGCACCAACAGTATTGTAAGAAAAAATCCATAGCGCCCAGTTTTTTTTTTAAATTGTCGGCCGCAGTACCACATACTGTTTTAACACAAACAGAAAGAAGCAGAAAGCGACTGATAGGATTAAAATTTGAAACAGAAAGAGAAATGCTTTCATATGTATTGTTTATTTCTTGAATATCAAAGTCTTGACATCCATCAAAGAGACTAGACGACCCTCCTTCTAGTGCCGTGTTCTTGCCGACGGTCAGTGATCAAAGTTGGGAGGGATATGTGACTACAACTGTATGAATGGAATAAGTTTGGCTTCATACAGAATTTGATGTTGGGACAGTGATTGAGTTAACTTTAAAGACTTCAAACACATTTTACAGTTTGTCGGTACATGAATACCGACAGTCCCGTCCTTTTCTGGTACAGAAGCAAATTTTATCGGTAAAAACCGGCATATACTGGTGTAAAGGAACCTCTGACGACCAAAAAAAAAAAAAAAATTATTTTCACGCACAATATTGGTCAGTTACATTTTGCTGCTAGTCACAAGTCAACTCTAACGAAAGAAAATACTTTTTTAAAAAAAAAAGTATAGTTCTACATGTACTTCAATTAGCCTAGATTTTGGATAGCGTAAGAAAATCATTGTCTTGCTGAGGCTACCAAAGGGATGGGGCTATTCACAGGGAAATAAAAACAACTTTAGACCACTGACATTGTTGTAGCACAGGAGTCTGACGTTTTATCAATAAAGTACGACGAAATTTCTGACAACATAAAATCACCTTATCGGTATTATCAATGAACACTAATACTGATAAGGTGACTTCATGTTGTCAGAAATTTCATCGTACTTTATTGATAAAACGTCAGACTCCTGTGGATGTAGTAACTTATTGTTATAAAAATGTGCGACTTGTTACATAATCTCATTTAAAAGACATCCAATCTTTTTTCTGCAACCACGCATGAGCGAATTATTATTTTTATTGTGCGTTAGAAATGCCATTTGGTTTTAGAAACAAAACTGCTCATTTTTGGTACATAGATGCATAATTATTGTTCTGCAGTAGATTTATCAACTAAACCCTGATATCTCGGGACCCGGTTATGTCGACGATTTTTTGACACCCCCGGCGTAATCGAGATAACCGGGTTTGACTGTATTGCTATATCAAACTGCCTTAAAGTCATCCTAGTTTTAATAAATAAAAATATATATAGTATTATGACTCTGTGGTCTTAAAATATGTAACTGAAAAGAGTGAGAAGCAACAAGCTTTGTACAATTCAACGAATAAAGTATTTCCCTAAAATACAAAGTGAAAATGTAAGAAAAGAACTTAAGGTATTGTGAATTAAATCCCAAATAATCCTAGAATTACAGATGTAAGTCCTAATAATTAAAGTTCTGAATAAACTTCAGTCAAAATCTAAATTAAGTCCAACACTGAAAGTGATGGCTTATAAGTGTTGATGTGCCAGCAGTCTTTTGTTGCATCGTAATAATACAATCCAGGAATTAAATCCTTATTTTGAAATTTCTCCGTAAATTCAAATCTCTATTTCCAAGAATGTTATCAGAGCACTTTTGTATTTCCAGAGAAGAAATAATTTTAATAATTCCAAATCAAAAACTGTACACAACAAAAACTTGATTCTGTTTGGATGTTAAAGCACGAATGAATAATATTTCCAGTAACAAGATTATATAGTCTTCTACTTGACCTCTGGTCAAAATTAACATGTTTTAAAAGGAAAAAAAAATTACCTAATGGAAAATAACCTTCTGGAAACTGCTTAGTGTTTACATAATACAATTTTAGTTATAATTAGGTCTGTTACTAAAATTATAATATAGAATCAGGAATATGTCAGGCACGTCAGGTAAACTATAGGTGAATTCCAATAACCTAGCACCAGAACCAAAAAAAACATGTTTACTTCTATTAAAATAATGATCCTGGCATTAAACCCATACACTTAGAGAATCTTTTTTAGCTATGTATTAGTTATTTACAGAATTAAAAAATAATCAATAATTCAGGTAAAGTATAAAATAAATCTGATTTTGGACAAGGTTAAATCCAACATACAATGTTACATTGCAATAGCACATACAATCCTAAAACAAACTAAGGAACAATGCAAATTAAATATACATAATAGGGAATCCTCTCACAATCTGATACCTTTTGGATGAAACAAAGCATATTCCATTTCAAGAAATTTTTTTGGCTACTGAAGATTTCACTGACATGAAAAGGTGTATTTTTTCCAAATGATTGCTGTTATATGACAAGGGGCAGGGTGTTTATTATTATGAGAGAATATCATTGTCTGTATGTGCAAAAGAGCACAAGATTAAATAATCTGATGGGTTTGCTTTGATTCAAATAAACATTTAATGACTAATTAGTTGAACAACACTGCTTTCATGTATACAAACAAATAGCACCAATAGCAATTAAATAATAAGTGGATAGTACTTTGAAAATGGCCTATATTAAAGCTTTTAGTTTTTAATAAGTCCATTTAAATATTTGTGTTTTTGAGTGCAAAAACCCAACATTAGCTTATAGTTGTTGAAAAGCATATCACAATTTGTCAGAAATTCTATTTCTGCCTTACTTATCAAACTAGCATCATGGGTGAGTCATGGTGTGGTAAAATAGTCTGCTGGGTCTAGTTTAATTATTTGTACACAGACAGAAATTCTTTTAAAAATAAGCTATGCTGATATGTTTATACTTTGTGTCTAACTAGTCCAAATCAGATATTCTTGGTGAATTGATAATCAATGAGCTGGATTTTGTTAAACATGAAGAAAAACATAGGGAAATATGTAAGGAGCTTAATTTATAGTTATACAGTTTAAGGAAGGCAATATGTTTAGAACAAAACATAATCACCATGGTGACCAGAGATAAATAATAAAAATCATATTGTGACTAAACCTGCATGAGATAAAGCTGTGTTATGTATATTTAATTTGCATTGTTTGTTAGCGAGTAGTGAAAGATACAACTTTAGGGCAATATGGGACATAGAAAGTATTTTAGGCTAAAATGTATGGGGCATAACAGGAATTTAACATGGAAATGTGACTTGGATGCATAAAAGGAACTAAACATGGGAATGCCACTTTGGGACATAATGGGAATTTAACATGAGTGATATCATAATATTGGACACTGGGGAAAAATGGGAACAGTGTTACAAGTGGCTGACCACAGTCAGGTGGGAACTTGGAAACAGTGTTTGAGTTGACTTCAATATGCACATCACTAGGTAGGTATATAAAATTCTATTTTAAATGTTTATGGCTTCAAAAGGATTTATAGGGTCAAATAGAATTATAGTATCAAAACATTTTATAAGGTTGAAAGTGTTTATGAAGTCAACATAGAGACAATACATGTACAACACAAAGCCAAAAAAACATTATTTGGCAAGAGTGAAAGTGTATATCTTTTTGAGGTAAATGAGTGGCTCTGAAGTGTCATTTAGGGTCTTCTCTTGTGGGAAAATCCCATGGAGAAACATTTGTATATATTTGTTAGCATCAATTTATGGGAAAATTCTATGGAAAAACCCTAGTCTATATTTATAACCTTAACTTGCGGGAAAATCCTACAGGAAAAACCTAGTCTATATTTATAGTCTTAACTTGTGGGAAAATCCTATGGAAAAACCATAGAATATATTTTTAACCACAGCTTGTGGGAAAAGCCTATAGAAAACCCTAGAATATATATTAGCACAGTAAATACTGAACTGTAACATTGGTTTGCATTTTGAAACTGACAAACATTTTCTTATTTAGATATTTTGACATAGACTCACACACACCATGGTAGAGAGAGATGGGCTACACTATTGATTCACAGGTTTATTTTCAAACCAGTAAATTTGGGGGATTGCATGAAGTGAAGATTTCTAGTACAATTGCAAGTGTGTGCATGTTTTGGAAAATGGCAAAAATTAGCTAAAAAACTTTTCTTGTACTTGTAGAGTAGAGAGCCTGTGCAAGTGTCAAAACTAAAGTCACATAACTTTCTATGGCTTGTAGACATTTGGACTTTATAAATGTGAAGTATCACAAGCCATTATCACAAACAGAAGTAGAACATAAGGACTTGACAGTTGTTGTATAGATAAATCCAGTCAACTTCACAATGCACTCGCTCTATCTTGTACTTTGGTCTTACTAGAGATCACCTTTGTAGCTGCAGCAACAGCGATAAGTTCAGTAGGATATGTCATCACTGCTGTCAAAGAAGTTCTTTTAGAAACTGGTTTACAATGACTTTAAAAAAAATCAGATTAGGAAACAAGAGTTTTAAATTAGGGTTGGTAGGCATCATGGTCAACAACAAAGTGAAAGTGACAGAGAGAAGGATGCATCATTGCTGATCAGTGTGGTTTCCTGGAGTATGCATGCATCGTAACAGCACAGTACCTTCTCTTTCTCTTCATGACTGCAGCTGTCTTTCTTTCTTGTGACTTTTTGTCTTGTTGTAGGTTTTGAATCAAAGGGTCATCAGCTTCCAACTCACAGTAACTTTTAATAACAACTTATCAATTTTGTAAACTGTTCTTTAAAAAAAACCTCAATACACTGAAAAGAACAGTATACAATGAAATATGGATCAATTAAAATAATAGTAAGATCTACTGCATGCAACGCTTTAAGAAATAACTACCAGTTATATAAGTCTTGTCTACTGAAATTCATGTTTTAATTTGATCTTTTAATTGAGTTTCAGTGTAATTATCATAGATGCAATAGTATATGAACTCTTGCATTGAAACATATAGTGTCATTCCACCATCAAAGCAATGCCCCCAAGTTTCTTGAAAACCTAATTAAGTGCTGATTATATTTTGATCTGTAACTTGTGAAAGTGTTTGTTGCATTGCTACAATCGATTGAAAGTTGACCTCCATTGTATAATCACATTCATACTTCATTTTATTTATTTAATCAAGGGTTTGTTTTACTAAAAAGGCAAAAGTACTGGTGTAAGAGTTAGCAGTCACAGTAATGTGTCATTAGTTCACTCATTTCAATTGACAAAATGAACAGTTCGAACTATTTTGTATGTAAGTACATGTAATGCAATTAAAATATATTAATCAGTGGTTTATCTCACCATTCATAAATGTGATGAAGGATAATGTTAGCTAGAGAACGGTGTACTTACTGCATCAAAAGTTTAGTTTTGTACTGATGGTTTATTATGATGCAGTTGAAGCCAAATTTTGTATTGTGCTTTAATTTCCCGAATTTACACTTAGGCAGCTCAAAAGATGTGCAAAAATATTCAGATTACTTGCCACAGAATCACAGTAACAATATTTACTCATAGAATAATAAAAATTCAGTGTCAAATTACGATTTTTCTTCTTGAAATAAGCGTGGATCTTTTAGAGGAAAAGGATCTAGTTATATTCTGAATAAAAAGTAGTGCAAGAATGTATCCACATTCAGATGCTAAAGCAATGATGTAATACATTATCTTTTTTGCTGGTACACACATGATATGTATTAAAAACTTTTGGTGAAAAGTTTGTAATGATTTTTCAATGATTGATTATCTTGAAACAAAGGTAATTTATAAAGAAGAGCATAAAACTTCATTTGAATAAAGCACTATATATTAACACAAAAAATGTAAATCTCTTTATTTTTAGAGGTACCTCAGACACACGCATCTTCACTTGTGCTGTGACCTATGTTTCCAAAACCTGCTGTTTGTAAGTAAAATATATAAATCTATAAAAACTTATGTACATGAATGTCTTTAAAGATATGGCTTAAATTTATGAATAAAGCATACACCATGTTTTTAAAGATATGGCTTAAATTTATGAATAAAGCATATACCATGTTTTTAAAGACATGGCTCAAATTTATGAAAAAAGCATATACCATGTTTTTACTTTTGTACAGCCAATAAAGTGATGGAAGATTTAGAATCTTGATTGTATCCCTGGTAAAATATATTAAGCAAAGGCTCACATCTATTAAATATACAATACTTATGGTTACATTTACTATACCTATTGTAGTATTACTATAGTTCACTCTCCACCAGTATGCTATCATATTGAACTGCAAAAAATTAACTTCTACAGTGTGTTAGTGATAGACAGATTGGTGAATGAAACCAGCAGCACTTCACTGAAATTGAGGAAACTATTCTCCATGTGAATATGAAACAGTTAATAAAACCGCAACACTTACAATCTGTATATAATGGATTCTCAGTCATATCAACAATCAATTCAGAAGGAGTTTAATACCCCCTCTCCCTCTCTCACTACATACATATATATATATATATATATATCTATATATCTATATATATATATATATATATATATATATATATATATATGTCTTTGTGAGTGGATGTGTCTGTCTGTCGAGAACACTGGCTGCTGACACTATTCATGGATGTATTTCATAGACATCACAGTATTTTCATAAAATTTGTTTTGACCTGCAAAAAAAGAAACCCATTAACAAAAATAACACTATGCACAAAACATGTAGCAACATATGAGTGAATCATAAGACATCATAGACTGGAAAATATGACACATTTTCAACCAAGGAACATCCTGTCAATATTTACACAGACAACCCATTTAAAGGCCAGGCTTTAAATTTATTCCCCGTTTTATATGAAGAATGTGTGGATTTTTGGGGTTTTCCAATTTCATCTTTATATAAACTTTCAAAAATAATGCAACTGTGGCTAAACCGTATGTGCATAATACATATGATCATTTACTCAGATTCAACCAGATCTTTTGAGAGACTTCATCAACACACTTGAGTCTCCTGTTTGTAATACTGTAATAGATGTTTATAAAAAATAACCATGTTAACACCTCCACAGCTGCAAACCTTAAGTTTATCCCTATGATTTCCTTCAGATTTCCCCACAGTTGTTTTGTTTCTTTAACACAATGTTATTTACACAGTATTTCTATCACTGAATGTGACTTTGCCACATTTGTACTATGGTAAATCCACTCACAGTTCATCCATTTGGCAAAAGCAATATTTGGCATGAAAATCTGCACTCACACACCATGCTTAACACTAGAAGTGCCTGTAAAATCTTTATCAAATGAGTAATATTTGGGTATTGGGCTTTAATCTGAACTAGATTTGCTGGAAATTCAGCTACTGACAGTCCATTATCATTGTACACAGTATACTTGAGAATTACCCAATTTCTTTCCTTCATAGACACAGATAACTGCATTAGTCTTCTCCCTTGGTTGACCATAGTAAGCAATCAAAATGTCTGTGTCATCATTACAAATAGTGGCATGTCACTAACAATTTCATGAATAATCCATAGTACCTTGTCTGGCAAGTCATTGTCAAATGATGAACACTGCACCTCTATGCCTTTCAAGTGAGTGCTGTTGCACATGGCTATAAGACACTCATTGCAGAGGTTCCCAAAATGGGATGTATCTCCATCAACATGTTGCTTCCTGGTAATGTGCATCAAAAATATCACTTGGGTACCAACTCCAGCTAATGGTTACAGTTTTCATCATTATCAGGCTTAGACTTTATGACGTGGTGAGTAATACTCTCTCAAGCTCCAAACCAGAACTGATACTTATATATATATATAAGCCTACCAATTTGAAAAAAGAAAACAAAATGAAGAAGTTTAAAAAATAAAAACAACTAAAAAAGTCCTTTTGAATAAAAAACAAACATCTTTTCTGAAAAGATAATCTCTGAAATTTACCACACTATTGTTTGCTAAAGGATTAGGTTGCCATTTTCTACCCATTTTAACTAGTCAACTGTAAGCAATATAGCTCTTAGGCAATTGAGTGAAATAAATTTAGTCTGTGACACCTAAGTTGATCATCCAACAAATAATGTGTAAAGTAGACAAGGATAAATAACCAAAGACAGTTTCATATAATGATAGTTTGAATATCATCTAACCATTGTCTGTCTGCGCAGAACATATGCTGGTCAAAATCTTTCATCTGCCAAATATGTCCAGCAAATGCAGGGATTTAAGGAAGCCTGACGGGCGTGTATCTGTATCAATATGTCTTGCTATCCAGCAGATTTTTCTAGACTTGTGAAGTCTGTTCATCCATTATAGTGTTTATTATCCATTTCATAGTCCATTCATCCATTATAGTAATTATTATCCATTTCATAGTCCATTCATCCATTATAGTGTTTATTATCCATTTCACAGTCCATTCATCCACTATAGTAATTTATTATCCATTTCATAGTCCATTCATCCATTACAGTGTTTATTATCCATTTCACAGTCCATTCATCCATTATAGTGTTAATTATCCATTTCATAGTCCACTCATTCATTGTAGTATTTAACTTGTCAATCTTCACTCTTGCAGTCTGTTTATCTATAAAAGTTTTTTCTCATTAATCTTCAGGTCTGTTTATCTAAAAGGTGTTTTCTTATCAATCTTGCAGACTGTTCATCTAGAAATGTGTTGTCTGATCAATCTTGCAGTCTGTTCATCTATTACGGTGTTATACTTATCAATCTATGTTCAAGATCGAGACCTATATATCAAAGCTATACATTAAAAAGAAAATTCATAGAATTAAATTTTCAAGCAGAAGGTATGAGGAAGATTTTAATCCTGGAATCAATATGTACTTGTCATCATAGTTCTTAAAGTATCTGCCTTAAAGCTCCCATGTGGCCTTTAATCAATATGAAATTGAACAGCTCTAGTCCAACCAGTCATTCAGTATGGTTAATTAATGTAATCTTGTTTTATTTCTTCAAAGAATCCCTATAAATTAATTACTTCATTTAAATTTTTATTCTCATTAGCTATCATGTTTTAGGTTGTAAAAAAATGTTTAATTAAAACTCAGTAAATAAAAGAAAGATGCTGCAAGGTAGTCTTCATTGCAGTTAAATTGTCTATCACAAGTCAGAGAACAAATTTGGTTTTACCTTAATCACGTTTCAATGAACTCAGACAGCAGTACATATGGCTTTGGTATAATTGCCTAACATAATTAAGAGAATTAGTTTTACCATCATCAAGTCTTGGAGAACTCAGAGAGCTGTACATATGGCCTTGATTAGTATTGCATGGCTGAAGTTTGTCATAGAACATTTCATCAGTTGATGGTCTTGGATAAGAAGAAATTCTGAAACAGAGAATCAGATCCAACTAAGCATTTCTGTGATTGCAAGTGTTTTGTACAAACATAAGGTTGTTTGTATGTATTCATGTATGTATGTATGTATGTATGTATGTATGTATGTATGTATGTACAATATGTATGATTTTATTTCTTCTTCAAAAGTGATTACATTCAATTATTTTCATTATTAAATAATAGTAAAAGGAACCTTCAAGTGGCATTAATAAATACACAACAGACTAAACATGTAAAAATTATGCATCAATTTAATTAATATCATATCCAGTTTGGAAAGCTAAGAAAATGCAGAAATATGTCTTATCTTGAATACAAGGCTTTTTAAAGAACATTCATTAATTCAGACCCAGGTACACCATATACTTAATTGATTTGAGATATAATTGCAAGAAACTAGTATTTTGAACATGAGGCTATTGTATACATGAAACAGTTATAATGCATACAAGAACAGGAATGTATGTGTAGGCATTCAGAGTATGTATGTATGTGGGGATGAATGGATGGATGGATTAATGTATGTATATGTATGTATGTATACAGGCAAGGGGTATAAAAATACCCTAGAAATAAAAAATCTGAGTGGAACATTGATTTGAAATATAATTGCAACAAACTAGTATTTTGAAATGAATTCCAGTGGTGTTCCAAAGGAATTCCAATGTTCAATGTGCTGATGTGCCAGTAGCCTTGAATGTGACAATGTGTCAACTGTCTTGATGTATCACAGCAATAGAATCAAAAACATCTTTAACTGAATTCAAAATAATGATAAAATAGTAATTTTATCCTAAAGTCAAGGAGCTCTTTGTAATTCCAAACATAATTGAAACAAATAAATCCTCTCAAATAATAATTAAACACTAAAAGACTGCTTCCACTGCAGATGTTAAGATTGGAATAATTAATTATATTTATCACTATCTTTAAGATACAATAAGAGAACCAGGATTAGGTTCATTTTCCCATGAAATCTGTGAACAAGATCATGAAAGTTAAACACACAATATAGACATACATTAACATTACCAACTTGTATTCCAGATTTGATTGGCTCCAATAAAGATATGAGGTCATTTATCATGAAAGCATTCTTCTCTGACCTATCCCTTGGATTACTGATTTCAGATATTGGAAGACGAGGGCCCTAATACCTCAAAATAAAATTAATCAATCTCCACACTTTTCCTTTTATGCCAAGAGAGTAAAGCTTATAGAAAAGGCCATCATGCCATACTTTCTGATGGTGTGCACATTGTCTAGGAATGCAGCATATACTTTTGAGTGACCTCCATCTTTTATAACAATGGCCATATTAATGTCACTAAATTGGTTTCAAAATTTCTGTTGCAACAGATGAGGAAAATTGTTCCTTTCACTAAATTAAGAAAGTCTCTTCAACAATATTATTTCAAATATGTATGAATGGAATGATGGATGTGTGGATTTTAATGTGTAACAAGCTATGATTATCACAAATATAACAATATTGATTTATGTCAGTAGATAGATAGAATAATAGATAGATAGATAGATAGATAGTGAGATAGATAAATCTGCAACTAGTCACCTGATATCAGTGGATTGATTTAATTTTGATTTTGGATCTAAAAAAGAAATTAAACTGGGAATGTAGATGCTTTAATACTGTTTGGGTTTTAAGTGAGTATTTTTATTAGACATTTTCTTTATTCTTTGCATTATTCATTCATAACATTACTTGGAATAAAGATAGAAATGATTCATGTTCAAGATTTCTCACTGAGACAAAATATTTTGTGATATTTCAATGTTTCTTATGGACACTCACATGCAATACATTATGATATAACATCATTTCATTTAGGTTAGGGTTACATTAATCTGATAATCAAAGGTACTACGTAAATATGACACTCAACAGATGTATTAATGTAATAATCCAAACCACTGAGCTAAATATGGTACAATAGTTTTATTAATGCAATAATCAGAGACTACGTCAAACATAACACTCCACAGTCATATTCATGTAATAATCAAAGACACTAAGTCAAACATAACACTCCACAATCATATTCATGTAATAATAAGATAAATAAACATTACCATTAAGTGCTTCATACTGACTTGCCCCTGTTTGACCAGATTGCAGAGCTTCATATTCTGTGGTGTTGATATCACTTCTGAAGGCAGTATTGATGTACTCTGGGCCTCTGCTGCCAAGGGCCTAAATGCATAAAGACCAGAATTTAAAAAGGGTCACAAACATTTTTGCTGATAATAAATACAATCTATAATGTTTGAAGAACGAACATATTCTCTGCAAATAATTCAGGTTGGAGCCATTACATACACTGTAGTTTTATATTCCTATTTAATAGTTTTTTCTGGCTCACAGAAAATAGGGGTAGGTAATTTCCAAGTAAAAGTAAAATCCCCAGAGTCCACTAAAAAGTAATAAAATATAATGTCACAGAGTTACACAGTAATAACCTCAGCAGTGTTCAAAGAGGTGATATAAATATTTCATGATTTTAACAAAGTATCAACAATCTCAGCATCAAGAGATAACATGTTTCCAAGTTTGGACAGTGACCCTGCATATGATGTAGCTGTTTTTGAATCAACAATAAGAATGGTAAATCTGATATCATTAATACGTTTGAAAAGATTCAAGAAATTTTGCAAATTGCTGAAAATAAAAGTGTATGTTTGAAAAAATTAAGGAAGTGCTGAAAATAATTCTGGTTCAAAAGGAACAATAATTACAACACTTTTTAAATGATTTTTTTCACTGCACACACCTTGCTTAGAAAAATATAAATCTGTGGAAACAAATGACATTGAACAAAAGTAAAATAAAATATGCATAGGAAAGATAAAATCTGACATAAATCAGAAGTCATTCATGTTATAAAGGATTAAGGAAATACTGCAAAGTGCCAAAATAAAAGTTCATTTGTAAATTGAATTCCATGTCATGTTGATAATGACTGAAGCCAATTGATGAAAAAAATTCTCTGGATATTTTTATACCATGCTGGCTGAAAAATAACAGTATTACAACACTTTAAAAATGATATTCAATGTGCAGCTGCTCAAAAAAAGATAAACTAATTCTGGAAACAAATTAAATTGAGCACAGATAAAATAAGTAAGCAAAACTGAATCACTGGTTAAGAGAACAATCTGCTAAGACATTATACAAGCAAGTTAGAAATAGATGTTTTATACAGAAAAATTTATGTAAGTCATATGAATGACCAATACCAAGCTGACATTGTTGATATGCAAATATATGAAAATACAATGATGGATAAAATACATTTGAACATTGATAGATGTCTTCTCAAAATAGCTTGGGCAAAAATAACACAACATAAATTATATCTCAGCAAACCTTCAAAGACAGAAGCCTGCCAAGCTACAATTTGATGAGATTTCAACAAAAGAAAGATTATGACATGTTTTTCAACTTACTTCTAGAAAAGGAATCATTGTGGAAATATTTAACTGAACCCTGATACTATATTTTGGAAGTATTTCACTCCAAATGAAACAAAAAAAAATTGGACTGGCATCTCTCTCTCCCCACTTGCCTATCCTTTTCCTCTCTCTGAATTTTGCATTTCCACCATTTCCTTCTAAAGCTGAAGCTTTCTTAATTTCAATTTTATCTGGTTCTTTTTTTTTTTTTTTAGCTATAATCCTTTTAATTTTCTATCAAAACCAGATGCACACTTACCAATCAAACCCAAAGCACTATTATCCAAAATTTCCTTTTCCACCAAATATTGAATCAAGATATTCTTTATCTCTTGTTTTGTTAAAAAATGATTTCGCTTCAGAAAGATCGTTATGTCTGGCAATCTCAAGCAACTTGTCCTTTTTCATAGACTCGAACCCTTCCTGGGTAAGATTTAAAACAAAGTTCTTACTTTACATGACATTGTGAATGCTTGCTGGTTCCACTAAAGAACTGTTCAATTGTGTTAAATTTTTTACCAGGGTCAATGAAAATTCCAAAACAAAGTCAATTTATATTTTAAGGTAAATTTCTAATATCTCTGAAATGTTTTAAATAAATTCTGATTCAGAACTAGCAACCAATTTCTCTTATCACTTTAGGTCTTCAAATATGTAACAGGAAGAAAGTGAAACCAACAATTTAAATAAAATCAACAAGAATGCTGGGTGTTACATGGTATTCTGAGGGACACTGCTCATTATTAGTATGATTGATTGATGCCTCATGAAATGTGTTATACCAAATTACAATCATTCAGTTATCTCACAGGAAAAGGATTTATGAAAAACTGTCAACAAACTTGATTAAATAAACTAACAAAAGGGTAATACTCACCTCTCTTTTTATGTTTTCTGTAGTTAAAATAGAGATCTGTTAGCATACCTGTCATTATTTTAATTTTTGTACCCTATCATTAAGTCATAATTGTAAAACATTGCAAATTTTAATCACATAAATAATAAGTATAAATAATAATCAAATAGACGTAAGGCTGAATGTGTATGTCCAGCTTTATGAAAATCCTCCAAATTGTGTATCGAGATTTCCAAGACATTAAATATCTGAGAGATTTCCAAGACATTAAATATCTGAGAGATTTCCAAGACAATAAATATCGGAGAGATTTCCAAAATGTTAAATATCTGAGAGATTTCCAAGACATTAAATAGCTAAGAGATTTCCAAGACATTAAATATCTGAGAGATTTCCAAGACATTAAATATATGAGAGATTTCCAAGACATTAAATATCTGAGAGATTTCATTTAATTTAGATTCCACTTATGATCTCAAGATTAAAACTTTACCTAACTAGTTTCGTTTTGCATTTTCTTGTTTGCAGATAGTATATCTGAAAAGGTACAAAATGGATGTAGTGTAGGAAAATATTACCAACAATAAAAGTCATTTCAAGATATTTTAAACAAAGCACAAAGCAATGAGACAAGAGAAAGTTTAGTAAATCACTAACGCAAACATCCTTATATCAAATCCTGCTCTGAAGTTATATTCTACAGTTTGAATGTGTGAACATTTTCTCTAATGGAAATGCTCTTGAATCTGAACCTCTGATTCAAAAGGAGTTTTTCCCAGCATGCACATCTTTGATTGCTCAATAGAAATGATTACAAACTTTTCATGTTTTGTTTTTCTGTATTTTATTTAATTCTGAAATCAAACATGCTTTAGTTTTGGAGGGTTTCTTTACAAGGAAAAAAACAGTTCAAGGGAACATGGATTAATACTTGGTTGAAGGAAGAAAATTTAAAGTAGTGAAGGCAGACACACTGAAAAGCTATGCTGAAGAGCTAAATGGTAGTCAAAGAACTGATAACCACAGTCCTGGCATGTGAAGGTTACAAGACAGCCCTTTCAAGATAGTTATACAACCATTATTGCACCCTGTATCACTCATTGCCTTTGTGAAATAGACCCTACTTTATGACTTACAAAACTATTCATAGCCTTAAGATTATATTCTACTTGGCTTTAAAAGGGGAGTTAATCTGTGCATGAACATTTTTGGGGGTTTTGTTTATACATCACCTTCCTCCATAGGATAAGCTCCTTCCCTTAAGTCATTGCTGGAAAAGAATTGGATATCCACCCAGGGGACAATGGTGGCTCAGTGGTTAATGAGTTAGACTCATGACCAAGCTGTTGCAGGTTTGATTCCCATCTGATCAGCCTGCACTGACTACCATATTTCAAAAAGAAAATATATTGAGGTATTTTGTTTTTTATTTGGAAAGACAAGATACACATTTAAATAAATTTGTGAGAAAAGGTACTCAACATAACTTGCCTTAATAAAGCACATGGCATGTGGTAGCATATTAATGATAAATGTTTCTTATATATTGCAATACTAAAAAATTTCAAACCCTTCTTATCCAAACAGATCAAACATCCTTCAAAATATAAATGAATGACAAACCCTTTTTATCCAAACTTATCAAACGTCTTTCAAAATATAAATGAATGTCAAATGCAATAAAAATTCTAGCAAAATTCTCAGCAAATCAATTTATAAACTTTAACTTGGATTTTACAAGAAATATGTTCTCCAAAATGTAAACTCTTTTTTGCACATAATTAAACATGTAAATAAATTCATGCAGCAAGCTACATTTCTTGTATTCATCATAGTGATGGAAGGTCACTAAATCAAATCAGAACAGATTTTGGAAGTTTACTGTATTCTGCTAAGTACTGCAGCCCAGATACATGTAAAATAATGATATCAGGACTACCTCCTCATGTGGACACCAGGGTGAAAGAAATCAATGATCTGATAATTGACCTATGTGAAGGCTTCAACCTACAGTAAATTCCACAATATACATCTTTCTTTCTTCAGAACCAGGATGTCAACCTAAGCCTCTACCACAGCAACAAAATTCATTTAAGCAGAAAAGGAACCTCTCAGCTACTGAGAAATATTAACATGTATGCCCCCATTTTCATGCACTATAATGAAGAGTACTGTCTCTACTGTGGAGAAACTGGGCATGTGACACAGGTATGCCATCATGACAAACAGATTGAGTGCTTCAGATGCCATAAACAAAGACTCTGTCAGTCAATGTATTATACATACTAGGAAGCTGGCAAAGAGGAGAATGCCAATGATTCATTTATAACAAATCTAAATGTACCTAGTAAGACTCTTGACTCTAACTATTCAATGGACACTAATGTAAATGCAAATGTTAACGGAATTTCTGGGTCTGTATGTGACTTTGAAGATGCTAATATATATGAACATTTAAATATGGAAATAGGATGTAAGAATGATAAAAGTAGTATGGAGACAATTTCAGTGAATACCCCATTGCATGATGACATACATATAATTGATATGAAACTAAATACAAAAGGTTTTAACATAGGTCACTTAAATGTACAAGGTATAGTGGGAAAAATAGACCAGATTAAGTTAATGTTGTCTTCCAAGGAAATAATATACATGTTTTGGGACTCACCGAAACCAAATTAAATGCTAACCACAATGATAATCTATTTCATTGTCAAGGCTACAATAAACTATTACACAGGGAAAGAGAGACAGCAGGGAAGATGTAAATGCAGAAAGGCAACTTGACTTGAAGACACATGAAATTGACTTGGAGACACATGAAATTGAGAGTATCTGGGTGGAAATTTCTCAAAATAATGCAGAACCATTCCTAGTTGGTTTCATTTATAGGCCACCATACTCCAAAGCAATTTGTAATGATAACCTTTTGAAACAATGGAAAATGTTCTTGCACAGGAGAAAGAAACATATATACTCAGCAATATAAATAAGGACCTAGTCCAACTAGTAAATGAGCCCACAAGGGTAACAGAAATATCAAGCACTCTTACTGATCACATTTATACCAACCTACCAGACAATGTGGCATATGTTAATGTACCAAATGCATTTATACCAACCTACCAGACAGTGTGGCTTGTGTTAATGTACCAAATGTTGGCCTTAGTGACCACTGTCCTACTTTTTTACAAGAAAGGTTAAATGCAAAAGAAATAGGAAAAATACACACAAAACTATCACTTACAGATCATTCAAAAATTTTAACGAAGAACAATTTCTCAATGACCTATATAAAGTTCCATGGAATATGATCCAAAATTTGGATGACATAGATGGAGCTGAGGGTGTGGACTGACTTATTTATGGTTGTAGTCTCTAAGGGTGTGGACTGACTTATTTATGGTTGTAGTCTCTAAGGATGTGGACTGACTTATTTATGGATGTAGTCTCTAAGGGTGTGGACTGACTTATTTATGGTTGTAGTCTCTAAGGGTGTGGACTGACTTATTTATGGTTGTAGTCTCTAAGGGTGTGGACTGACTTATTTATGGTTGTAGTCTCTAAGGATGTGGACTGACTTATTTATGGTTGTAGTCTCTAAGGGTGTGGACTGACTTATTTATGGTTGTAGTCTCTAAGGATGTGGACTGACTTATTTATGGTTGTAGTCTCTGAGGGTGTGGACTGACTTATTTATGGATGTAGTCTCTAAGGGTGTGGACTGACTTATTTATGGCTGTAGTCTCTGAGGATGTGGACTGATTTATTTATGGCTGTAGTCTCTGAGGGTGTGGACTGATTTATTTATGGTTGTAGTCTCTAAGCATGCACCACTGAAAGTACATCGAGTAAAGAATGAAATCCAACCTAATTGGCTTACTACTGAAATCCTAAATGCTATGAAAACACGAGACCAATTCAAGGCTATGGGAAACCATGCACAATATAAAGTATGGAGAAATAAAATAACAAGTATGATTAAAAACCTAAAAAACTTATTATCAATCAATGCTTAAAAACAAACAGAGCAACACAAACTCCATTTGGAAAGTCTTTAATGAACTCATTGGGGAACACACAAAGATCAGCAAGATAAAATTCACTCACTTCTGGTAAATGACACCATAGACACTGATGACACTGACATTGGAAATATTTTCAATGATATTTTCACCAACATTACCACAAAGTTAAAAGAACCAGCGATAGAAAACAACTTTAATGAATTGAAAAATTTATGCAGCAGCAAAATCTCCATGGAGATGTTTTTCTCTATCCCACCAGTATCAAAACTTTGTTAAAAATGCCTCAGTGAACTTGATACCAAGAAAGCTACGGGACTTGATCAGATTGGTCCATGACTCATTAAATCTTCTCCCTGTGCTATTTTAGAAGCATAACATTCATAATCAATTTAAGCATTGCAACCTCATCTGTCCCCAAAATATGGAAAACTGCAAAAGTAACTCCTATTCACACATCTGGTTCAATGGATAACTACTGGCCAATCTCAATACTACCAAACTTGTCAAAACTGATTGAAAAAAACATGTCTATGACTCATTCATGTCATATTTAACCAAACACTTGCTGTTACACCCTAATCAATCAGGCTTTAGACAGAAACATTCATGTGAGACAGCCTTGATCTCCCTAACTGATAAATGGCTTCAAGAAACCAAGGTTGAATAGTAGGATCTGTATTTGTAGATTTCGGTAAAGCTTTTCACATGGTGGATCATGAAATCCTTTTAAGAAACTGAAAATTTACCAATGTGATGAAAGCACAGTTAGATGGTTTACTTCATACTTAAGTGAGAGAACACAACATGTTTATATAAATAATGTGCTGTCGAACCTGGTACAGTTAGATATGGAGTACCACAAGGCTCAATTCTAGGTCCATTACTATTTATTTTATTTATTAATGAGCTACCACTTTTACTAAGGAACTCAATATCATCTACAGATCTCTATGCAGATGACACAACATTGTCAGACATCCAAAACACAAAGCATGAACTTGAAATTTCTTTACACAATGCCCTAAACAAACTGGACAACTGGTGTGCATACAATGGCATAGTGGTAAATACTGGTAAAACTAAAATATTACTTATCTGAACATGACAAAAAAGAACAAATCTTGTTAGTGATGAACTATGTCTGACATGGAAGGATAAAAATTTGCAAATGGTCTTTTATGATAGACTACTTGGTGTTTGGTAGATAATAACCTATCATGGATTGAACATATCAATCATATCAGAAAACTGTCAATTCAAGTTTATGGCTTCTCAGTAGGATAAGACATTTTCTCCTTGAAAGGCAGAGAAAACTATTTTATAACAGTTACATACAACCCTATTTAGACTACTGTAATACAGTATGGGGTAATTCAAATGATAAAAACATAGCAAAGCTGGTACATCTTCAATAAAGAGCATTTGGGCAAATATAAATCCAGAAAGCAAGACAAATGTAGCCGGTAAGTTAAAAATATTCCCTATTAAAGACCAAATCCGGTTGAGAAAAGCCAAATTAATGTACAGGATATCCAATAATAGTGCTCCTGAATATTTACAATCACTATTCCAGTATAAGCTACCTGGTTGTACTCCCCACCTGTGATCCATGTCTACCAAACAGCATAAAATTCCCAAGCCATATAAGGAATTATTCAAAAATAGTTTCCAATACCCTGGAACTTTGCTCTGGAATAGTATCCCAGTTAAGATTAGAAATGCCCACTCTATTTCCTTCTTCCAAACCCAATATATCCAGTGGCTTCAGAGATGCAGCTAAAACAAATAAATTCCTTTGTATGAGGGCCTCAAGGTAGATTAGTTGTTAACTAATTGTGTTACCCTTTAAATAAAGTCATAATTATTGTTATTGTTACTTTCATAGTCATTTGTAATTGCTAACCATGGAGGTTTCACTGCAGTATTAGTTAGTTCACCCAGAGTGTTTTCCTTAATAAAATCACTAATGATGATGTATCAAAAGCCTTAAACAAACTAATCTTACATATGAAATTATACCATCAAAGTACTGACACCTGGAGTGTTACTTAATATATAATTATTTTACATTTGTGGTCTTTTGACTTCCGAATTATCAGTTTTCTCATTTACCCAAATGAAAGCCGTCCACAAGGTCTGTTGAAGATACTGAGTCTTGAACTATATGGACTGTATAGACATAAAGAATAGATGGATGGACAAATTCACAGAGACGTAACTCGTGGCACTCAGATGGACAGGGAAAGTAAATCTTAAATGCCATCTGCATCTTAATATGGGGATGTAACAAAGAAACATTACTTATTTATCAAGTTCTCAAAGAAATATACTTATTTATCAAGTCCTCAAAGAAACATACTTATTTATCACATCCTCAAAGAAATTAAACTATTTCTCTGGTGATATGTCCTGGTGGTCAGCTATGTAAAGTTTTGAGAAGTGGAGTTTGACTTATAAATGGTAATGGGTGTCATCTTCAAGTGGTTAGAGTGTCCACCTCAGACACAGGAGGTTGTGGGTTCGAACCCCAGCCAAAAAATACCAAAGACTTATAAAAATGGTACTAACAGCTCCCTCATTAGGCACACAGCATTAAGAGGTTAGTGCTAAGACTGGTTGGCCTGGTGTCAGGATAATGTGGTTGGGTGGGGGATCATGCTACATGTCTGCGGCATGATGCCCCAGTGCTAGACATCACTATAAACTGCACACTGCAGACATCGTATCAATATGACTGCAAAATTGTTAAAGCTACATTAAAAATCCAAATCTCACACACACACACACACACACACACACACACTTAAAAAAATTTGCCTAAATTTAGTGAAAGAGAACTGGGTAGTTTTACGTCATAAGTATTGCTACGGGTCCAATGTTACACATTCTGACTGTCTGAAGACAGTTACCTTCCATTTTAGGCCTAAGTGTCCGTCTTTTAACACCAACAACTACAGCAACAATGGCAATCACTAATGCAATTCCTCCAACAACACCTCCTACAACAGCTCCAACTTGGAAATCTCTAATAACAGGAGAAGGTGGCTCTGAAAATCAATCATTTAATGAATATATTATTCTGTAATAAATAATCAAAAGATGAATGAATAAACCTTCATATTTATGCATTTCTCACTTTGAAATGCAGTATGTATGTATGTATGTATGTATGTATGTATGTATAAGGTTTAAAAGCCACAACAGCACCATCCAGTCTATACAGTACCAAGTAAGTTTGGGCATCCCAAATAAGGAATACAAACAAAGATAAAATTAAAAGGTAAAATCCTTACAATGAAAAAGCAAACAAGCTTGTATATCAATCTAGCTCCTTTCAAAATGTCCAAGACCTTCCAGCAGAACAACTTGTTCCAATCTGTCAGCAGCAGAGAAGTGTGGTACTAATAATGATAATGTTATTGTGTTAAACAAAGATGGGACTTCAATCATTTGTTGTATGAACCAAGAAATGAAAATATTCTCAACAGGAGGCCCAGTTGGGTATATCACTCATCTGCATTGAACTTCACTATTTACCATTTCACTAACCAGACAAATGCAGTGTTATAAGAATGCAACATGCCTACACTTACTCCCAAATATTACATCATGCATGACCTATTATATCTTGATAAAAATATCTTCCAAAGATAAATACAAATGTAATATTATTTTCTTTCTCACAGATGAAGTTGTGGATCACATGGATCACATCAACCCATTTACCAAGTTAGACACCAAGAAAGTCACATGCAAAATCATGGCATTTGTATGCATGCATTTCACTTATTATATAATTTGACTATGCTGATGATAAAGCAAGTGCATTTGGAGCAAAATCAAATTGGAATTAGTTTTTCAGGGTCATAGCAAGTTTTGCCAATTTGATACAAGGTTACCCCACTAATATGCATCAGTTATGCTCATAATCAAACTAATCCAACATCTTAATAATACAAGACTATTTAACAATTTTGATCAAAATCTTATCAGAAATAAACTTGCTGTTTTGATGACCAGCAAAGCCAGTCTGATGCAAGGTCGATTCATTAAAACAAATGAATTTCAGTCATATTGATACTCTGCCAAGAGCTTGATCAAAATCCTATTTATCAAGTTCATCGAAGTCCTATTTATAAAGTGTGACCAAAATCCTATTTATCAAATGTGACCAAATCCTATTTATCAAGTTTGATCAAAATCCTATTTATCAAGATTGATCAAAATCCTGTTTATCAAGCATGACCAAAATCCTATTTATCCATATATTATTATGGTAGAGCATATCCACGGGAGCATTTGTATACAATTGATTAAATAAAAAAATGTTTTGGAAGTAAAATACTTTTCACGAAGATATCCTGGACACCATTTTTCCAAATTTGATAAAACTGGTGATTTGTAGAAAAATAGGAGTCCAACTTTTATATATGACCAACTAGACACCATAAGAAGTCTTCTGTTGAGAGCCCCATGCTGGCCTTTTGTTGAAAGCTCCATGCCGATCTTGTGCTTCTATTAACTTCAAGAGAGTCAAGCAACAAAATCAACCCAAATGGATTACAGGTGATACAATCAATATTATTGAGACAAGGGATAGATTTCATAAATTAAAAATGCATACAATTACAGATTATGGAGAAATAGAGTCGAGTCAGTGATTCAATAAATCAGTGATTTTTAGTTCAATGCAACCCATACTGGATATCTATGAAAGTTTTCTATGTATTATTTTGGAATATTTCTGGTTCTAATTTGATACATCTTGCACATACTATTCCAGCATTCGGAATTGTTGCAATATGGATTGTAGATTAGTTTTGTGCTTTGTAGCTATCAGAACTGGAAATCTTTGGTTTTTCATGTATCTTTTTCCTACGGTACATACCAATAAAATTTAAAAAAAAAACATTATTATCCCACTACTTTCTCTGTTAAGGTATAAGAGGTGAGCTTTTCCTCATGGTTCCCCATAATTTTGAGACTTTTTATTTTAGGAGTATTTCTTAAAGGGTGCTGGAAAGCATGGCAGAATACGCTGGATGCACTCCCCATACATCCTTGTGCCCCCTCCATGTGCACACACAGAAAATTGATACCAAAACTAAGGATAACATCAGATCTAGATTTTGAACATCTGAACCTACTGACTTCTGACCCTTTCTAAAGACTAATTATTATAAGCATATCCCATAGCTGACATTCAATAACATGTATATCCCATAGTTGACATACAATAATATGCATATCTCATAGATGATATTCAATAATATGCATATCCCATAGCTAACATTTAATACTATGTATATCCTGTAGTTTACATTCAATAATGTGCATATTCTGTTGTTGACATTTAATAACATGCATATTCCATAGTTAATATTTAATAATATGTATATCCCATAGCTGACATTCAAATACAATGCGTATCCCAGAACTGGCATTTAATACTATGCATATCCCACAGTTGACACTTAATAATATGCATATCCCAAGGTGACATTTAATAATACGCATATTCCATACTTGACATTTAATAATATACATATCTCATAGCTGATATTTAATAATATGCATATCCCATGGTTGACATTTTATAATATGCATATCACATAGCTGAGATTTAATAATATGCATATCCCATAGCTGACATTTAATAATATGCATATTCCATAGTTGACATTTAATAATATGCATATCTCATAGCTGATATTTAATAATATGCATATCCCATGGTTGACATTTTATAATATGCACATTCCGTAGTTAACATTGATTAATATGAATACCTTTTGATAAATAGCAGCTGTTTAATAAGTAGTCACTTCCTGGATTAAGGTTTTCAACTATGTTGGTATATTTGATGTTGAAAATAGTGACTGCCTTAAATATCCTGATAACAGATTTCAGAAAGAATGGTATCTATATTGGATATAAAATATTTGACAAAAATGAATATAAAGATAGGTAGGTGGCCCTATAGACCTTGGTAAAATTTGTCCTTTTGCATGCCATACTCCCATGTGGTTCCATATTCTTCTCCATGTCAAAACAGACAATTCCTATATGTGTGTGTTTTCTTTATGAAACTTTCTCTAATAAATGTTTCAAGTCTGACAAAATGGTCATTTATGCTACTTTGGTATCTGCCTCCAGCTTGAAAGACCGACAGCAATTATTTGTATTTAAAATAACAGAGAAATATATTATTTATCCTACAAATGTTGTTGAAAGATAGAAACTGAACTCATCTGGGTCTCATTTAAAGCCCAAATCAGGCTGAGATCCAACAAAAGTTAGTAATACTATGCTGTAGGGGGCCCCGAGTGGCCGAGTGGTCTAAAGCGCTCTCCGTTACGGATCACTGCCATCTCACCTCTGTCTGCGTGGGTTCGAGTCTCGGATTCGGAGAATGTGGATATGTGAGAAAGCTTGCCAGTAGCTTCTCGTGGGTCGGTGGTTCTTTCCGGGGATTTCCCGGTTTCTTCCTCCACCATTAATACTGGCCGCCATGTATAGCTTATCGTGTGCTGAAAAATGGCGTTAAGCCCTACAACAACAACAACAACTATGCTGTAGAATCAAAAGTCAGGAATATGCACAATCAAGTGGCCATAACTCCTGTAAATGTTATGGAAAACTAAAAACTCCTCTAGGTTCTATCACTGTAGATCTGCATACCAAATTTGACACAAATCTGTCAATTCTTGGGAAGGTTAATGGAGGCAGTCAGGGGTCACAAGTGCTCTAAATAAGACACAAGTGAACTTGTTATTGCTTACCTGGGTGACTGACACATGTAAGCTTGTGTATCCACGAAAGTATTAAACTGTTTTAGGGGCTTAGTCACTACATTGTTGTTGTCAATTCTTTGATCTTCAATCAATAGATAGACAGGTAGATTGAAACATAGCATATTCTTTTCCTTAACATTTTGTTTTTTTAAAATGCTTGCATTTTCTTAACAGAGTGATACAAAATATAAACAAGGCAGGTAATGTTAGTTTTCATACACTAATGTACATCAAAATATTATTACTTACCTGTAAGTGATAGATCAATGCTGTATGTGTGGGTATGGTACTAATGTACATGTAAAATGTTATTACTTACCTGTATATCACCTAATTGATAGACCAGTGCTGTATGTGTGGGTATGGTACTAAAGTACATGTAAGATGTTTTTACTTACCTGTATCACCCAAGTGATAGCAGGATCGTATGCCTTATGTGTCAGTATAGATGCAGAAAGCTTTTATTTTGTTAATTGCATTGGTTTTAGACACAGAATGAAACATTAATATTTACCAGTCAAAAACATGCAAATAGTATACATACTTTCTAAGCATGAAAGTGTTGTCAATTATACAACCAGCATGGGTCCTTGGTTGTCTTCCCGCTTCCTGAGGAGCAGGCCTCAGTTCAATACTTACAAATGTTTCATAGCTTTTGAGGGATATAATTTGTTACACATTTGTTTGGCAGCCAGGCCAAACAGAAAGACAAATGTGGGTGTTTAATTATTAGACTACCCACATCTGTCTGTGTGTTCTGGCTGCCAAAGGGGTCACAAGTTCGAAACTTGCAGCAGCCGCCCACATTTTTGATACTTACTTTGTATTTTTAGGTTCAAACTTTCTTTTAATCTCACTCATCCCAATTTTCTATCTTTTTTAAACTTTTTTTGATACCTGTCATAGGACAGGCAGAGAGTTCACCTTTTAACTGCCAGCATAATTTCAAACATATATTAAAGAATTCAGAGTTCATCATTTACCTGACAGTATAATTTTAAAAAAAAACAAAAAACAAAGGATTCAAAGATTTCATCATTCACCTGACAGTATAATTTCAAACACTTTTCTATCAGTAGGAGGCAATAAGTTGTCAGCTACGACAGAATAATATCCAAAATCATCAATGTTCAGACTGGTAAATCGGAGTTCAGTCTGTCGCCCATTGACATGCAGACTTGCTGAGTAAGGCAGATCTCTGCTCTCACTGCCATTCCCAAGGAACGTCCATGTAAATTTCGGAAGTGGATATGATATCACTTCATACCTCAGAAATGCAGCTTCATGGAGTTTTTTGTAAACCTTGGTCTCTAGAGGTACTTCAGAATCTGTTCGTGGATGACCTGTTATATAAGAATAACAAATGAATAATAATGATTTTATTTAAAAAAGGTAACTCATTTAACTACAGGAACCAATGTATTGTAAAGTTGTTTGTTATGTAAATACACACAGCACAGTATGAAAACTTTGGCTTAACAGTAAAGTATCAAGTTATCACAAACATCTGTCAAGCTTTCGAGCTCATAACACATTCACAATCATCAATCAGCATGTAACATAATATAAAATATAACACTCACAATCATCAATCAGCATGTAAACATACATAAAACATCATAACACACAACCTTTGATCAACATGCAACATAACAAACTATAACACTCACAATCATCATGTAACATTACATATAAGACACACAATCATCAATCAGCATGTAACATAATATAAAATATCACAACACAAAGCATTGATCAGCATATTGTTAAGTATATTTAATTTACAGTATTCATTAGTTTTTTATTTTCCTTATTTCTTTCATTATATGCGATTGATAATGTGACATTGCATGTTGAACTTGACCTTGTGGAAAATTAACTTCATTTTCTACCTGAATCATTAAATTTGGTTTGTAGTAAAAATATTTATCTCCATCTGAGTCTAGAACTTTGGAAATTCTCCATGAATTGCTGGGTCTACTTCTGGACTTTTGGCAGATAAGCACTAAACAGGTTGCCACAGACACATCAACACCTTCTGCATTGGATAAATTTGGATTTCCACTAAAGTTCATTCAGAACTTTAATTAGGACTTGTGTCAGTAATTCTAGTATTATCTGGGATTTAATCTTAATATTGTAAGTTCCTTTTTTTTAATTTTCACTTTGTATTCTAGGGGAATAAATTATTCCTTGAATTTTACAAAGCCTATTGCTTCTCATTCTTTTCTATTACTTATTTTAAGATCATAGTTATATAATATATATATATATATATATATATATATATATATATATATATATATATATATATATATCATAAAACACTCACAAGCATCCATCAACATGTAATAATACATTCACAAGCATCAAACAACATGTAATAACACACACACAAGCATCAGCATGTAATAACACTCACAAGTAGCAATCAGGATTAACATATATAAAATAACATACAGTGTGACACTGCTATAACACGGTATTTGAGGTCCATATAGAACCTGACTGTGCAATAGACCAAACTGTGTTATAACAAAACTAAGTCAGTTAACTGAAGAAAATGATGCATTTACCTAAAATATGGCAGGCATGGGGTGGGTGGGTAATAAAAGTGGGTGCCTGAATATGTGCTCTTGATTAAATGAATACAAGCTAGTTTGAAAAACATTTGTATATTGACAACTTACATTTCTGTAGTACAATCAATAATCCTTTAAGTACTGTACTTAGGTAGACAAGAATGGCATTTTTTGGCTACTTTTTACATAAATTTGGTCTTTCTAAGAAATATTCTTTCATGTATGGTTACTATTTATAAAGTATTCATTGTGGCCTGGAAATTGTCAATACATTTATCTAGACTTATATGGCATGCCCTCTTTTGGAGTCTTAAAAGTTTGTTATTTTTGGGTTGGAGGTATTACCCCAGCTTACATTAAAACAGTCCAGATATGGCTGAAAATAACTTTAATAAAGATGACCCTACACTGAAATAGCAATATTGTTTCAATTTTCCTACTAGACAAGGATCAGAATTAACCTTTTCTAAATCATATTTAATGCGATTGTTATCTAGGAATACACCAAGAATTTTATCACAAGAGGGCATATTAAGGTTCACATTTTTGAACTGAGTTTGCTGCTACCTAGTCTTGCTTATTTTTGTTTTGTTGCATTGGAAACAAAAATTAGTTTATTAACTTATTATAATGGCACAGTTGGTAACTATAAATGCCTGCAGATAATGGAACCTTCTTTCTTTAAATATTGTTGCCTCCACAATAAGGCTAGTTTATTGGATATGCCATCAGATGTTTAGTAACAACTGGGATCTAAAGAACCACCTTATAGTCCCCACAGTTGCATGAGGGCAATCTGTTCTTGGTGCACTGTTGATAAAACCACTTAATCGCAAGTGAAAAAGCTGAAAAGCCATGTCGAAAATGTCTTAGTTCTCTCCTCATGACTGATGCATTCTCAGTAAAACCAACAGTGTGAAGCATAAAGCAATCAAAATCAGGGTTGCAGTACTGAGACAGACGGGGAACATAAATTAGTTGTCAATGGGATAGCAGGAATACAGTTCATCACTAAAGTCAGACTAAAAACAATGTCCAAGCCTGGATTCATACCAGCATTATGAAGTGGGGACAGAGGAGCCAGTGATTAAAAAGTGCCTGTGTGAATCCAACTCACCCACATGGCTAGAGTTACATATGACTTGGTAGTACAGATACTTTCCTTTCAATGGACAAAGATATATATATATATATATATATATATATATATATATATATATATATATATATATATATACACACCAGTGGCAGTCAGATGCACAGTGCCAGAAACATCCAGACTAGCTGAGGAAGCTCTATGTGTCTTGGGCCTATCAATGAGGAGTTGCTCATCCTTATTTTGAATACTCAAAGCAGCCTGTAATGACACTAAGGGATGGACTAATATGGCCCTTGAAAAGGAGATCTTGTCCTGAGAGTACATTGCCATGATACTTGATATAGGGGGAGAAGCAAGGACAAAATCTGGCATTTGAGAGAAGTTATCCACTCAGTGAATGAATAAGCGTTACCTTCCTGAAACAGCTGACCCTGCTAATGGTGGTAAAATGGTGTGAAGAAAAGCCAAGTAAATAAATGTCTTCAACAGCTGGCCATATATGTGCACAGATCAAACTGCAGGCAGAGAATTTTTTCCATTGATAGAAGGAACAATGGTTAGAAGAGACCAGTTCATTGATAAAGTCTTACAAAAATAAACCCCAGATACCTTGTGCTTCAACTAAAATTTAATATTGTTTGATAGAATTGCTAGTCAGACTTTAATAACAGTATTAAAATTCCTTTTAATATGTAGTCAAAATTTGGATTCAGGAAAAGCAATTTGAATTAAGCTGGGAGGTGTTGTAAGAAAATTATGGTTCTTGAGTTTTAATAAGATGAGTTTGGAGGATGGCTTTTCATTGTGTACATTAAATAAGTTGTTAATATATAGTGCTGAAAGAGAGAATTTAAATGCTATAAGGTGACTGGAATCAAAAGAAATCATGACTTACCCTGATATTTTTATGTAATTGTTCATGCTATGTGTCAAATGTGAATGCCTGACATGTGGATAGCAACTGCTCTTTCACCAAGTTTGATCTTCCACATCAATAAGGTACTCTTAGAATCATTTAGATCTTAGCTGATGTAATTTTTCACACTCAGAAATATGTTTATCACAGTTAATCTCTCTTCCATTTGAAGAGCATCAAGCTTAATGACTTCAAAAACTGATGCTATAAAATATGTCTGCAGCCATGATGGCCACCACTGTCATATGACTAGTTCCATATAGTAAATTCATCTAATTTCATATTTTTATTAAATTTTGCTTGTTTTTAATAAGTGCTAGCCTTCTTTTATACATTTATTAGTATGTTTATTCTGATATTGTATTCTTCATTTTGATGCTAGTCAATGTATTTTCAATGTTGTAAGCATTCATTGTCATGTTTATTCTTCAACCTGTTTTCTAGCAACCCTGATAATGACTTAAAAGACTTTGATGTTTGATGGACATGAGATAGTACAAAATGGTTATTGTTTTGCTATTATTCAAATGTAAATGAGCAAATAATACTAATTTGTGTCACTGGTTACAGAGTATGTATGGCACAATCTGACCTACCCAGCATGCTGGACAAGCAATGGTTGGTCAGAATCATATCACATGACTATTTTCCAAATGGTTTAAACAGGAGTGAAATTAAAAGGTTGACAGACTGCTGTCAACAAATCTCCACCAAAATTACTGCTCTATCTAGACGTAACTCTATGTAGAAATGTACTAAATCACAATAGTTAATTCATAGTTAAATAAGGCCAGTAAGTGAATTTTAATTAGATCTTAATTAGCCCTCACACAATAGCCACCTCTTCTACATGGCCAGTTTTCTTGGCACCAATGATTCTGCATACAAAAGTAACCTCTGTGAGCAGTCACCCCTCTTATACAACATACAGTCAACACTTCTGCCTAAAATTGTCAAATTTATCTCTCATATTCAGCCATATTTTATCTTTTATCTAAAATGTGTTCAAAATCAATATTTAATTCACACTGTAAGGTAAATAATCCAATTATCTCTACCAATGCCTGTTTCCTGATGTCAGGTTTTCATTACTGAGATAATTGCTGGCCAAAGTATATTATACCATGTACCACTATGGTCAATATTATATCATTATCCACAAATGCCAACATTTACTGGAAATGGGCTCGACAGTGTTGTGACATGGTATGGAGTTTCACACAGCTGTTGAGTTTTCTTTGATGATTATAACTGGAGGTAATTGTCAAGATCATAACTTCATGAACCTTGAACAAAATAGGGTACCAGGCAAAGACCAATAAATCCTGTGACAGCACATTTATCACTTCCTGATAATTCATGATTAAACTGCAGTACAATTAGCAGCAATAAATCATTATAGATGTTTTTTATTTCTTCATGTAAACCGAAAATGCCCTAAACATATTTAGGCAGCTATATCTTGCCATACAAAAATTTAAGGTTCACTTTTAGACCAACCATTTCTTGTTGAATTATTAGCTTGACATTATGAAAGCCAGCACAGTTCTCTGCATGTATTACATATACTTATTATGTTTTTGTATTCTTTCCTTTTATTAAGCATTTTGTTATAATTATACACAATCAAGTATAAAACATCCATGAACTGAAGCCCTTTTTAAGTTATTTTTACAATGATGTAAATAGGTACATTCTGCCTGCCCCTGGCCCCCACCAGTTGCAATACTCAAACTGTTAATTGAATTGAGTGAAGAGGTATTAGTCAAATTGTGTACCACTCTTTTTTTGCAAAAAAAAGGGCATAACTCTGGAGGCAACATATCTGGATGTTAATGATAAGTTAAAAGTAGAGTACAGGTATTCAACAAATTCTTACACAAAAACAATGTTTTAATTCCTGCATCAAGAACCAGAAAGATTCTTTTCTAGATAAAATAAACACAGGGATATGGAAACAAACTTTACAAAATGAATTTAAAAATATATTGACTCAAAAAGACAGTGGATTTAGTATGAAAGCTTCAAAGAATACTTCCTATACAAGGCTACTTAAGTAGGATTGGTGCAATTAAACATAATTTAAAAATCATATCAATTTGCATTAATTAAGCAGGGTACCGGCTCAAAGTGCGAACATTAGAAATCATATTTAATACTTAGAGCAGGGGTCTGAAACACACAGCCCATGGAATTTTCTCAGCAGCCCACATCAACACCTGGACTTTTAAAATAATTAATAATGCTAGTGAAAAGGTTTCAGTGATGCAGCCCTCTGGCAAATGTACTAGCCCTCATGTGGCCCTCATGGTGATTTGAGTTTTGAGAACCCTGATTTATAGAGTAGTCCACTGGCTCAAGATCAGTGATCAATATTTCTCTTTTAATTTTCTCAGACCTTTATTGGTGCCTTCAACTTCTACAAACATTCTGCATGCACATACAGTTTTGATGTTTTCTGAATATACATGGAAATTATAACATTTTGAAATATGGGTTATCACTATGTACAGAAAATACAAAACTTAGTGGTATAACTGACTGTAATTTCCTAGAATTTTATTAAGCTTTCTCTATCTTCTCCATGTTATTATGGATGGACAAGCATGAGGGATGTCTTCATTGTTAATATATATTTGATAGGTGTTGCTCATATGAGAACAAGCTGAACAATTAATCTTTATCTGTGTCACAAAAGTTGCCTAGTTTTGCAAATGTGTTTGTATTTTACTCCATTTTAGATGGGAGTGGTAAGCTTGAAGAGCAATCTCAGTCTTCTTAATGGCTCCATACACAATGTGTATTATTCTGACACTAATGTAACACAGGTATATATTGATGAATTTTTCTCCAACAGAAGGAACAGGATGTTGATGGCATGAAACAGCTGGCAACATGATACCACTATGTCCAATATTTCATGCTATCAATGGATCAATGAAAAGATCAAAGAAAACCTCCCTTAACCTAACTTGTGCAAGACATAATATAGTGACACAGGAAGAAAGCTCTTTGGATTTATGTTCTAAACTAATGGAGGAGAGAAGAGGTGTTCTTCTGGGACATAGCTTTTAAAAGCTGACAACTACAGAGTGGGTCAAAAATTGCATGAATGTCAAGATTTCTAGTAAACAGTACTTAAGAGATGCAATTATATTTGTATGGAGATTGCTAGTGAAATGTTCTTTTAATATGATTATTGTACTTTTGGTATATAAATCAAACTCCTAACTATGCAGGGTACCAGTCCTGAAGTGGTGGAACACTGGATACAGTATTTAATACCTGGAGATTGGATTTAATGAAATTGTAGAATTATTTATTCTATTTTAATTTTCTGAGGCTTTTGTCAGTGCTTTCAAGTTCTGCATACTTCTGACTGTGCCTAACTGATGTGAAACTGATGATTAAAGTAGTTTTTATATTATTGTTCATAAACTCTGTGTTCATTTCAATCAAGAAGTACATTCCCTGCATACTGGCCATCAAGTGCACAACAACTTATTTTCTCAAATGTTACCATTAAGAATGATGTCTACCAAATATAAACCCGTGGTTTCATCCCTTTATGTAATATCTGCATTGATGTCTTACAAAGAAAATATCAACACTTCGTTCAGGGAGTTAAATCATATTTCCAAAATAGATTTTCATGCCATATATGGAAACTAACAGGTTGTGACCTTTCTTGACCTTATCACAAGGCCTTCATCAGATAAAGTTGCAATCTAGAATGGCAGTTAAACATTGACTATAGAAGGATTTTGTCACATGATCAATATTTAGCTGATCATGTGACTCCAGTCCAGACGTTAACACCATGATGAAGGCTTTGTGATAAGGTCCAAAGCTAAGGAGTCATTTTTTATTTGGCAACAGATAGGTATCTATTAATTTCATTAACTACAAATGACTAAAAATTTTCATTTTAAGATTTTCACATTTTCCATCTCAAGAATTACAACCAGTCTAATTTCCTTAAGTATTGTATATACTCGCTTGTAAGTTGACCTGGTTTTACTAAATTATTAATTCAGAGTTGATTAAAAAAAAATTTAAAACCTGTCCTTACTGTAATTACTGTTATGGGACATTATAGGTCTTGGAACACTCTTAATTATTATCAAAAAAAATCTTTTATGATCTGTAAATGTTGGGACACGAAGTTATAGCCATTGCTTCATGCATTATATAAGTCTTGGGACACCTTCAACATTTTTTTCTGGTAATCAATTGATGTAATAAATATGCAATACAGATGTTTCAGAAATAATGCTTTGAAAATAATTGTAATACTGTCAAAACTGTTTTAGTTTGCTTTGATGTTAGCAACTTTAACTGTTTACAAGGTACAGTAATCATTCTAATATTACGCTGGAATTAAATATCAAAGTACTTAGCTGCTAGACAAAACTCCCTCTGACCCAAACCAGTTTCAGGGTTGATGGGCTTACATCAACTGGCTTGGACTGCCATGGGAAAACAAAAGAGAAATCCACCAATTATGAATGAAGGAGATGCCAAGGTAACCAGCTTGCCAACATATAGAAAATTATTTTGTTAAGCCAAAACACAAAACTAAAATAGATCGATGATGATCATAGTAGATCTATATTCAGAATTTTAGCCTTTATTTTGATCATTCTTCCATTATCTGGCAGTTATGTGAATACATGCTGGTTATGCACCTTACATAAATTTAAACATGTGCCTTTTCATAAAGATTAATCCTTTAGCATGTGAAAGCAGTACTGCTTTGTTTTCCCCAGTGGACAATCCTTTCTAGTGTGCCTTGATACTTGTTCAATGTTCAATGCCATGTTGAGTCCCTTTGATCATACTGTGGCACCTGTTCAGTTGTGATAATCCTCTGATGAGATGTCAAAGACTGTATGATGAAAGTATCTTTTACAGACCCCAAGCTCAACCTTTACATAAATAATTGTCCAGGTGTATGAATAGTCAATGTTCTGTCCATTACAGTGTATTTTATCACTCAGATATCATACATTATAAATTGCTAAACTTGGGTACTTTCACCAATATGGAGAAAAGAAATGCAATGTGTATGATGGAGCATTTATGTTAAAGGTTATATCATAGACTTGGCAGAGAAAAACAACAATAGCATGGCAGAACATGAATTTGGTGCCAGAGAAACAGGTGTGTGACTGGCACAATAAAAAGTCAGTTCTAGTTGATAGTGCTAGACATCTGCAAAAAAATTTGAATAATGGAAAGCCCTTATGCAAATTGGGAGTTTGGTGTGAACAAGTGGGCTCTATAGCTGCATCAAAATGGGCATGCAGAAATGCCATTCGAATGAAGGCCCTTTCAGCTGCTAAGACTAGGAGTTAGTATCTCAGTGGGTATGAAATGCATGGGAGGAAATTCCAAATGATGGTGGTCAAATCATTTAAGAAATGTGGCATTTTCAATGTAATAGATCGTAAGGAGGATGATGAACTCTTCAGTGATTTCATTCTAGATAAGACTGACACCAAAGTGACAAGAGATGACACTAAAGACAGAATTAGAATTGGATGACAAATCACACAAGGAATCCAAGTCAGACTTTACTTTGTTTATTATAAAACTTCTGGAATTAATATATTATGTGATATTGTGAATCAGATCATTTTGGATTACCATTTTTATACAGTATTTGACATATAATTCACTGCCTGGATTTATTATATTAATGGATTAAAAATGTTAAGCATTAATGGATTTCATAACATGAAGATGGACAAATAGTAAGTTGTCAATTTATTTATACATATTCAACTCAGTAACACAAACATATTTATTCTACATTGGTTCTGTCTTTATTTGTCCTACCTGTCTGTATATCCATCTATCCAGTTTGTCTTGTTTATTTTTCCCCAACTGGAATTCCGACTCCCTGACCACATGTCACCCCTTGCAGATGTATTTGACTCACACAAAACACCCTGACTTATAGGAATGTCATAGAGAAATTTTCTCTTTGCAGTCCTACAGTGGGGGGGATCAACCTTTAGTCAAATCAACTTATATGCAAGTTTATACTGTATCTCTTATACAATCATTTTAGAATACTATGCTGGTACATGCTATTTTTTCTGATTTTGTTTTAGTTTTTTAAAATTCTATATGAAAATGATTTCACCATCAATAATTATTAAAATCATGTAACAACTTCCAATTCCTTCTATCATCTCACACTAAATGTTCCTTTAGTTATTATTTTGACATTTATATGTTCTGCATATAAGGCCTGTGTATTTGATTTGGACTTTTAGTGTAGCTTTAACAATTTGTCAGTCATATCGCTATGATGTCTACAGTGTGGCAGTGTATAGTAATGTCTAGCACTGAGGCATCATGTCCCACCCAGTCATTTTATCCTGACACCAGGCCAACCAGTCCTAACACTAACCTGCTTAATACTGAGTACCTAGCGAGGCAGCTGTAAGTACCATTTTTATAAGTCTTTGGTATGACTCATCTGGGGATGGAACATGTGACCTCCCACATCTGAGGTGGACGCTCTAACCACTTAAGCCACATATGAGGTTACATGTATTAATATGACAAAGTGATAGGTAAGTAAAAATAAATTTATCAACTTGATATCATTTACTTACATTTCACAAAAAACTGAATTGTGGTTACAACAGGTTGCCTGACACCATTGTCTGCATAACATGTGTAGTTGTCAGCATCTAGACAACTGGCAAGTTGAAGCTCATACTGACTTTGCAAAATGTCCACCTCTCTCTTCAGTATAGTGTCATTACTTTGCCTCTTCAGCATTATTGTGGATTTGGGATGGCTATCAACAGAACACAGGAAAGTGGCAGAACCATTTTCATTCACAGCTGTTCCCTCTTGTACTAAGAAATATTTTACTTCTGCACCATCTAAAATTAAAAACATAACACTTCAATATTACAGAATAATAACATCAAGACCGAATATATAAACATAAACAGTGTCTAAATTAGTATGCCACAATTTTCAATAATGGACATATATGGCTCAGGAAACAGAAAGAATTGCTTTAATTCATGGATTATCAATTTTTCAAAGTTTTTGTAAATTTAAAGTTGCACTGAAATATTCTGAAAGCATACCCATGCAGTATCCATTGGTAAAATATCATTTGTTTCTGTGCTTATCTTAATACCAGCGCGATTTATCATGCTGAGAGTGATATATTATGACCAGACTTCCTTAATCCTGATATTTGCTGGACTTCACTTTTTGACTGGCACATACTCTGAGCAACCAGACGTTTGTCACAGAATATCTGAAATATCATTATATCAAATTGCTTTTCAATAGTGATTCTCTCTGCTATCAAATAAAGACCTTAACAAGTTCAAATTCAACTACCATTATTTCTAGTCTACAGATTGTTTCTTTGTTGAACAATCAACAAAGGTATTGCACACTAAACACAATGTAAAGTTAACTGGGTTAAATTTATGTATAAATGCTTTGTTAGGCAATCAATATAAGTGCTGCCACCTAAATTTGTTAAGCTGAGCTGCCTGATGGCTAAAGTACTCACAGTGGAATCTTAAATGGGAGTAGAGTAGGGCAACTTCATGCTTCAATAAACTATAGTGGACTTTAGTACACAATATTGTGTTAATTTCAAATATCAGCTTCCCAGTAAAGACGTTTGTTATCTTAGAGATTTTTGTTTTTAACTGGTAGGAATATATACCCTTGTATGAGACAATGAAAAGTATTAGTCCTCGTTTTGCTGCTTGAGAGAGTACTACTTATTATGCTAAAGTGTACTGGTGCAAAATCTGTGTAGATGTTTTCTCGCAGCACATTATCTCATAGTGAGCATAATGACATGTAACCATTAAGATTGACATATGGGCTAGGCTCACAATAAACTGGTAGCATGTGATGGTTAACCTCTCTTGTTTGGGGGCAAATATAATTTTAATTAGAGTCCATTGGATGATGATAAGACAGATAGATGAAAGCAATGTAAATGTAAGGTCAAGTAGTGGAAAATGACAAAATTGAAACAAGCCTGAGACAATTTGGGGAAATCTTGGCCATTTAAAACTGGTGTCATAAAATAATATTTTCCAGAATGGTTATTAGTAAAGACAGACTAAAGAGAATTATTCTGACTTTGATGAGAGTATTACAAATTTGGCGGTTAGAGAAAATTAATGATGATTGGGTAAGCTAAATAAGGTGGCGTGGTTCCCCAGACAAAATTCGATGTTCCTAGTAATTTTCCATGCAAAATTTGGCAGTCCAAGTTTTTCCACTGAAAGGAATGTCTGAGGGTCTCCAAGGAAATTAACAAGTAATTTTTTCTCATTAAATAAATTGATCAAGGCATCCAAGTCTGGAAGAATTGTGAGACCCCAAAAAGACACAGATTTGGCTGCACAGAAAGAGCAAGTCTCAAAAGAGCACGAAGGTATCATCTTAATCATGTACAATATTTTCACTGATGTAAGTTTGTAATTATTTGTTGCATTTATTCATTGTAAATTCATACTACAAATTTTCTTGAGTTCAGAAGTTAATCATGCATTCTTCTTTAATGTTATATGATTCATGTATTGTATGAATGTTATGCAATATTTCATTGATAATGTGTTCAGATTTAGTGGCTTGCATATAACAGAAGTCATGTATAATAGGAATTTCATGTGTTGCTCTAATATGAATTGTGAGAATTTATTTGTCATAAATGATATAAAACATGTACATTTAGAATTATATTTTTATGTCAAGAAATATATGTTAATGAATTGCTAAGTAGCAAGTAATACAGTTAAGACAGGACATTAAGCCCATTAATTTATTTGCATAGTTGAGTTGTGAGTTCTTTTGATCAACAGATCAGTACTGTCAACTGACACTGTTCAGCTATTAATTTGCAGTCCACAGTGGGACATAATAGGTTGAGTAAGAGGTCCAGTTATCTCAAAGCTGAGCTAGGAATGTGAGTAGCCACAAGAAAAAGCATTAATTTTATAATAACAGGGTTGTGTGTGTGTGTGTGTGTGTGTGTGTATGTTGTGTATCAGGTTATGAATTGACCATATTAGCTTAGTTCTATTGAATTATAACTGAAAAATATTTGATGTAAAATGAGTGGGAATATTGTTTATCCCCAGAAGGAAAAAAAGACTGATGAAGGGGCCCAGTTGTCTGATTTTGTGGAGTGAAAAACTCTAGAAAATGGAGGAATAAAGCTAAGCACCTGATAGATAAGGCAAAACAAGAATACTATAAACAAGCTCTTGATGAAAGTAAGGGTACTAAGACAGTGTGGAAGAGTACTAAGACAGTGTGGAAGAGTACTAAGACAATGTGGAAGAGTACTAAGACAGTGTGGAAGCATCTAAAAGAGCTGAACCCACCCAAGAACAGTTGTTTTCCAACTAGACTTAAGCAAAATGATGACATAGCAACATCTGTACAAGACATTGCTGAAATATTCATTAATTTCTTCACAAGCATCTACAATAACTGCATTCAAAACCAGACTAACATTCCAACTGAACTTGATGCTGTTCTATCATTTATAAGAGCTAAAATTCCTGATGATAAATATTTGTCAGTAGAGAATGTTATTGAAGCTAATGTTTCTGATATGCTCAATAAGTTGAATATTAAATAAATCCTCTGGTTTGGATGTTATTGGTCCATGAATTCTTAAAATTGCTGCACCAGTAATAACAAAGTTATTAACGCATATCATAAACTTAAGTATAATGAGTGGTTATTTTCCAGATACATTGAAATGTGCAAAGGTTACACCCAAGAGCAGTTGTTTTCCCATTAGACTTAAGCAAAATGAGGATAGAACAACATCTGTACAAGACATTGATGAAATGTTCAATAATTTCTTTACAAGCATCGGTATTCAGAACCAACATCCCAGTTGAGCTTGATGCTCTTCTGTCATGTATAAGAGCTAAGATTCAAGATGATAAATATTATTCAATGGCTAATGTTACTGATGATGATGTTTTTGATATGCTCAATAAGTTGAGTATTAATAAATCCCCTGGTTTGGATTGGATGGTATTGGTCCATGAATTCTTAAAATTGCTGCACCTGTAATAACAAAGTCATTAACACTTATCATAAACTTAAGCATAATGAGTGCTAATTTTTCAGATACCTTGAAATTGTAAAGGTTATACTTATCTTTAAGAAAGGAGAAAAGGAGGATACTGGGAATTACAGACCAACATCCATTCTACATATATTATCAATATTATTTGAAAAGCAAGTAGCTATGCAGATACATTTTTTGAAAATAACTCTCTATTTCATAAGGCACAATCAGGATTTAAAATGTAACACTCATGCCAAACAGAACTTTCCAAATTAATAGATCGTTGGCTACAAGAAATGGATAATGGTTATATGACTAGAATTGTTTTCCTTGACTTCAAGAAAGCCTTTTATCTCATTGCTCATTAAATTCTTCTACAAAAGCTTAACTGTTACAGATTTGACAATCCTTCGTTAAATTGGTTTAGATCATACATAAACCAAAGGTCTCAACAAGAAAGCATTGGCAATATTAACTCAAAAACTCGCATTATTCATTCAGGGGTCCCTCAAGGCTCTGTTTTAAGTCCTCTCCTCTTTCTTATCTATGTAAATGATCAACCATTAAATAACAAATCAACAAATATAGATTTGTTTGCAGATGATGCAACCTTGTATAAATCTAGTTCTGACAATGAAGTTCTCCAAAAAAGATTAGACTCAGACCTTATTAGAATTTGAAATTGGGCACGACAAAATAGGATGGTAATTTATGAAGGAAAAACAAAATGTATGATTTTAGGGACGTCACAGATGATACACAATTTAGGGAACCCAGAACTCTATTTTACAATAAATAATCATCAGTTAGAAAATGTTAAATGTGAAAAGCTTGTAGGTATGTCTGTAGATAATAATTTACAATGGAATGACCATATTGATAAGCTTTGTAAAACAATGTCATCTAAAACTGCCCTAATCAGCAGAATCAAGAAATATTGTAATAAATTTGGAGTATGTGCATTTGGTTATAGTGCCACATTTAAGGAATTCTTAGATTTGTGTGAGTACTTGTTTGATTATTGGAATTTGGTGCAATGGAAATATTCCTGAGCTCAAAATAATTAGCCAATTACTAGGAGCAAATGTCACTGAGTGAAGTGTTAGTGAGTTTCCATGATGCCATGGTTAACTTGTAGTGAATTCAGGTCAAAACTTCATGAAGTGTCTCTGGAATACCATAGTACCCATTAAAATCTAGTGGCATACATTGGTGGTGTGACTGCAGTGGCAGTATTTACGGTAGGAAACCGGAAAATTACACAGTGGAATAAACAAGAAGGCAGATACCATTTTTGTCGCCATGGTGGCAAATGTGATGCATTTGTACTGGTGAAATGTGCCTTGAAACCATAATGTGACTGGCCTAAGGTGGCATAGTTAAAATCGTTCCCTGTGCAAGGGGATAGTTGTATAGTTTCCATGGCATGAACTGCTGACGGTATGGGAAGCTGATGATGACAAACTATGCAGATGTGCGGTTGATCGATATTTGGCAAGTTGTGAGACCAGTGGTCTTGCATTGATTAGAGTAAAATTTATGTATAGAGTGGACACATCAGGCTTTTTAATTTACAACTGAAGTTGTATAGAAGTCTTTGGAAATATGGGGTAAACTTATGACTTCTAGCGGGAATCGTGCCAGGGTTTGACACTGTTCAGTCAAGCAAAGACCCCTGGTTTGTCACAATATTTACTTATAGAAACTCGCAATCTATACTACAATTCATATATTCAATGTATTATACATACTAGGAAGCCGGCAAAGAGGAGAATACCAGTGCTTCATTTATAACAAATCTAAATGTACCTAGTGAGACTCTTGACTCTATTCAATGGACACTATTGTAAATACAAATGTTAACTGATTTTCAGGGTTTGTATGTGCCTTTGAAGACACTAATATAAATGAACATTTAAATATGGAAATAGTATGTCAGAATGATAAAAGTAGTATGGAGACAATCTCAGTGAGTACTCCTCTGTATGACATACATATAACTGATATGAAACTAAATACAAAAGGTTTTAACATAGCCACTTAAATGTACAAGGTATAGTGGGAAATATAGACCAGATTAAGTTAATGTTGTCTTCCAAGAAAATAATATACATGTTTTAGAACTCACTGAAACTAAATTAAATGCTAACAACAATGATAATCTATATCACTGTCAAGGCTACAATAAACCATTAGGCAGGGACAGAGAGACAGCAGGGGGAGGTCTTGCTGTATACATTGGGGAAGATGTAAATGCAGAAAGGTGACCTGACTTGGAGTAAAATGAAATTGAGAGTATCTGGGTGGAAATTTCTCAAAATAATGCAAAATGATTCCTAGTAGGTTTCATTTATAGGCCACCTTCCTCCAAAGCAAATTGTAATGATAACCTTTTGAAACAATGGAAAATGTTCTTGCACAGGAGAAAGAAACATATATACTTGGCGATATAAATAAGGACCTTCTCAATACCCAAACAAGGAACAACAGGATGGAGTTTATTGAATCATTAGGCCTAGTCCAGCTGGTAAATGAGCCCACCAGGGTAATAGAAAAATCAAGCACTCTTATTGATCACATTTATACCAACATACCAGACAATGTGGCTTGTGTTAATTTACTGAATATTGGTCTTAGTGACCACTATCCTACTTTTTTGATAAGAAAGGTTAAATGCAAGAGAAATAAGAAAAATACACACAACTATCACTTACAGATCATTAAAATTTTTTAATGAAGAACAATTTCTCAATGACCTATATAAAGTTCCATGGAATATGATCCAAAATTTGGACGACATAGATGAAGCTCTGCGGGTGTGGACTGACTTATTTATGGTTGTAGTCTCTAAGGGTGTGGACTGACTTATTTATGGTTGTAGTCTCTAAGGGTGTGGACTGACTTATTTATGGTTGTAGTCTCTAAGGGTGTGGACTGACTTATTTATGGTTGTAGTCTCTTAAGCATGCACCACTAAAAGTACATCAAGTAAAGAATGAAATCCAACCCAATTGACTTACTATTGAAACCCTAGATGCTATGAAAACATGAGACCAATCCAAGGCTATGGGAAATCATGCACAATATAAAGTATGGAGAAATAAAATAACAAATATGATTAAAAAAACTAAAAACACTTAAAATCAATCATTGCTTGAAAACAAAAACAGCAACACAAACTCAACCTGGAAAGTCTTCAATGAACTCACTGGAGGAACACACAAATATCAGACAAATAAAATTCAATCACTTCTGGTAAATGACACCATAGTCACTGATGACACTGACATTGCAAATGTTTTCAATAATTTTTTCACCAACATTACCACAAAGTTAAAAGAACCAGTGATAGAAAACAACTTTAATGAACTGAAAAATTTATGCAGCAGCAAAATCTCTAAAGAGGTATGTTTCTCTATCCCACCAGTATCAAAACTTTGTTAAAAAATGTCTCGGTGAACTTGATACCAAGAAAGCTACAGGACTTGATCAGATTGGTCCATGACTCATTAAATCTTCGCCCTGTGCTATTTTAGATAGCATAACATTCATAATCAATTTAAGTGTTTGCAATGTCATCTGTCCCCAAAATATGGAAAACTGCAAAAGTAACTCCCATTCTCACAAATCTGGTTGTAAGGATAATGCTGATAACTACTGGCCAATCTCAATACAATCAAACTTGTCAAAATTGATTGAAAAATATGTCCATGACTCATCTATGTCATATTTAACTAAACACTTGCTGTTACACCCTAATCAATCAGGCTTTAGACAGAAACATTCATGTGAGACTGCCTTGATCTCCCTAACTGATAAATGGCTTCAAGCACTTGACCAAGGTAGAATAATAGGATCTGTATTTGTAGATTTCGGGAAAGCTTTTGAGATGGTGGATCATGAAATCCTTTTGAAGAAACTGAAAATCTACCAATGTGATAAAAGCACAGTTAGATGGTTTACTTCATACTTAAGTGAGAGAACACAACATGTTTATATAAATGTTTATATAAATAATGTGCTGTCTGAACCTGGTACAGTTAGATATGAAGTACCACAAGGCTCAATTCTAGGTCCATTACTATTTATTTTATTTACTAATGACCTACCACTTTTACTAAGGGGCTCAATATCATCTACAGATGTCTGTGCAGTTGACACAACTTGTCAGACATCCAAAACACAAAGCATGAACTTGAAATTTCTTTATAGAATGCCCTAACAAACTGTACAACTGGTGCACATGCAATGGCATGGTGGTAAATACTGGTAAAACTAAAATATTACTTATCTGAACATGGCAAAAAAGGACAAATCTTGATAGTGATGAACTATGTCTGACATGGAAGGATAAAAATTTGCAAATGGTCTTTCATGATAGACTACTTGGGTGTTTTGGTAGATTAATAACCCATCATGGACTGAACATATCAAACATATCAGTAAAAATGTCAATTCAAGTTTATGGCTTCTCAGTAAGATAAGACATTTTCTCCTTGAAAGGCACAGAAAACTATTTATAACAGTTACATACAACCCTATTTAGACTACTGTAATACAGTATGGGGTAATTCAAATGATAAAAACATAGCAAAGCTGGTACATCTTCAAAAAAGAATCTTTGGGCTAATATCAATCCAGAAAGAAAGCAAGGAAAATTTAGCTTGTAAGTTAAAAAATATTACCTATCAAAGACTGAATCTTTTTGAGAAAAGCCAAATTAATGTACAGGATATCCAATAATAGTGCTCCTGAATATTTACAATCACTATTCCAGTATAGGCTACCTGGTAATACTCCCCACCTGCGATCCATATCTACCAAACAGTATAAAATTCCCAAACCAAATAAGGAATTATTTTTAAAAAAAGTTTCCAATACTCTGTAACTTTGCTCTGGAATAGTATTCCAGTTGAAATTAGAAATGCCCACTCTATTTCCTTCTTCCAAAGCCAGTATATCCAGTGGCTTCAGAGATGCAGCTAAAATAAATAAATTCCATTGTATGAGGGCCTCAAGGTAGATTAGTTCTTATCTAATTGTGTTACCCTCTTTAAATAAAGTCATTATTGCCATAAACAGTCCAGCTTGGAAGCATGCAATTTAGGTGGGGATTCCTATATTTACTGTTTATGTTCTTGCGACTCTATGGTCTTAATCTTAAAAACAGAGAAAGCAAAAAGCAACATAGTTTAGTAAAATTCAGTAAGTAATTTATTTCCCTTGAATATAAAGTGCAAATTTAAAAAGAACATACAGTATTGTGCATTTAATCCCAAATAACCTTAAAATTTCTATCACAGGTTCAAATGGATGAGTTCCAATACTGAATGTGCTAATGTTCTAATAACCTCAAATGTGCTAATGTGCCAAAAATTTTGATGTATCACAATGATAGCATAAAAATGTCCTTGAATGAATTTACAATAATCTCAAAATATTAATTTAGTCTGGAAATATTGAACACGTTATAATTCCAGCGAATAATTTTAAGAAATATATCCTGTACAATAATAAGACTGAAATTTTTAAGTAAACAACATTAATATGAAAGTTATGACACAATAACAGAACCAGGATGAGGATAAACTTCCTTTCTATATCATTTTAAGTTGTCAACAAGATCATGAATTTTCAATGAAAAACTAATTTTCCAATACTCAAATACAAGTAAACATGCTTACCTCCATTAATAATTATCTGAATATTTAATCTATTATCACAGAGAAATAGAGATGTATTATGTTGTTTACAAAATAAATGTCACTTGTCAGGTAGACCCTTAACTCATCTACTGGCCATGGTCAGTCACATAATATAGATATACATAATATATAATCATTGCGAAAAGCCAAAACACAATGCAAATTAAATATAAATAACAATGTTTGTTGTTTATGTATTCCAATTCCAACTGTTCACTAACTGCAAAGATAATTTTGGCCATTTTTTCTGCTAATTAAATAATAAATATCAAGGCTTCCAGTCACAATGCACTGTTTTAAATAAAAAAAACAAACAAACTATAAAATTTCAAATTTCACAACTGTTGTTCCAGATATTTACACCTATGGCAAAATTCAAATTGACAATTAACAATCACCTATTATAAGGGATGATTTTGTTGTTAACAAAGTAGAAGATGAAAGAATTTTCTTTCTGCTTGTATACTATGTTTCAAAGACATTAGAAAAATTGTATTTCATAGTTTAAAGCATGCTGAATATTAATTTAGCTTGCATGAGCTAAGGTTATTTTGCTATTTAGTAAGCATTTTCGAATAATATATGACACATTGAATCATTACATAATTATGTGATATGACATATTGAAAAATTGGAGAATAGATGTGAAATGTAAAGCAAGTTGACTGTTGTTTCATCTGTAACCTTGTAATCCACTCCCCATGAGATTTGTTTATTTTACAATACATTATCTGGGTATACTTAACTCACTTTAATAACATCAATTTCAATTGTTATATTTGTATTTTGAAAAGGAACATAAGTGGAGAGAGAGAGAAAGAGAGAGAGAGCATTTATTTCAGAGCTGTTTAAAATTCATGGATGAAGTTTGCCATTATATATTGTAACATAAACGTATGCTGCATTACATATTTGGATTTTATCATCAAGGTAAACATCAAAGCTCAATATTTTACAGTTTCTTTAGGTTTTGCTTTATTTCATGATAGATGTTCAATGAAAAGGGATCAACCCTATTACACTTGTTATGTGTCTAGGCTCTTACAAAGAACAACAAGAAAAGAGTGAAGACAACAAGCTTTGTAAAATTAACAGACAGTTTATTTCCCTAGAAAACCAAGGTAAAAATGAGAAAAAGAACTTATGGTGTTACGAATTTAAAATCCAAAAATAATCCAAGAATTAAAAAATAGAAGTCCTATTATTAAAAAGTCCTCAATGAATCTGAGTTCGAGTCTCGATGAAATTCAAAATGGAGGGTGATGATGTCTGTCGTAACCTTCAAAGTATAGATGTGTCAACAGTTCCTTGTTGAATCACAGAAAATAATATTCCAGTTTTGCATTCCGAATAAATTTTAATGAATGTCTTTGTCCAAGAATTTTGTAAGGAGCACTTATATTTCCATGGAAAAGAATCACTTGTATTCCATTAAATAGAATTTCAGCTCAAACTGGTCACAACAAAACACCTTTAAGTGTCAATGGTTTACAGCCCAAATGCCCAAATTCTATCCAGAAAACAGTTATACACTAATTTAAGATGCAAAACAGATTCCTGTATGACAGTCACATGATTATCTTCCAGAACAAAATAGAAGCTTTTTACATGCCTAACATCATGTACTCCCAGTATGGCCTTAACTGAAAACAATGGTCCTTACTCTGCGAAGGAATAAAAGAAAATAAATTAAAAAAATGTTGTTTACTAGAACTGCCACTGTTTCTGAATCAAGGTCAGAAACTAGATACAGTGTTCCTATATTATTACAGTCAGGTCAAACAGAACTGAACTGAATTTCTGGAAAAATATCAAATCCAATAGACAAAATTACCTTATAATAGCATGTAATGGAATTAAAAAAATTTTAAACTAACAAACAAATAATTAAATTACATGTACATAACACAATGATGTTTCTTTCTTTGATGGTATTTCATGTATCAGTCAAGGTTTTATCTCTTTTGGTCAATGTCATTTATCAGTTTCGTTACCTTTTTATCTACCTTTCCTCTAATGCCTTTGAGATGGGGCAATGAAATTCATTCTACCCAGTACCTTTCAGTTGTGCATCATGGGTCATAGTCAGAATTCATTATTGTGAACTTTCAGTCTCACCATGGCGTATGTTGGTGGCAGAGTGATTCCTGAATTTGCTGTTGATGTTCCTTGTTTATGTAATCTGATTCCAGCTGTCTGCTAAGATCATGGTATACATTCTTCAACCTTAAATGCCATATATGTGAGGAGTCTGTCTTTTTGTACCATTTATCTTTTTATTTATTGATAATTAATTTTTTCTTTATTTATACCTTTCAGCATTTATTTACACCTTTATTTTATAGGACTTCATGTCTTCCTTTTATGTGGAAGTTTGAATATTTACTTATTAGGAAGTTGTACCTTAAGCATTATTGCTACCGAATTAACCTGATTCTATGTGGTGGGCATGATTCTGCAGATGTGCCATACATACATACATACATACATACATACATACATACATGCATACATATTCCAAGCTTTTGTCCAGATTCTGCAGGACTGAAATGCGAGTCCAATACTGTCTACATGCTTTTTTAATAAGTAACCACTTTTAAATAATATACTTTTATTCATAGTCCATGAAACAAAATTGAGTGTTTCAGGAATGAAGGAAAGCATAACAAAAAGCCTGTTTGCATAAAGGAGAAAATTCAGGTTTGGTAACCATATTTCATTTCTTAATTACTTCCAACAGAGTTAAGAGTCTCTTGTGTGAAAAGATCAAAGTTAACAGCTGTTGATAGCATTTACAATGAGTGGCAGAGCAGTGATTTTGCCTGAGATGGCAAAAAACAGGGGGGTATTTTGCTCCACTAAAATTATAAAACTAACCTGACTGAGATCTGATGTGCATGAGTATCAAACTAAATGACAGCAACTGTTGTGTGAATGGGATCCCAATATCCGGTATAGTTTTGGAATTAATGTAGACAAATGATGTCTGGAGAAAATTCAGTCATAGATTAGCTATACCAGAAGTGGTTCATGCAGTGAGAATTCTTTGCCTTATAACTACTTATATCAAGCAGTAAAAGTAAACAGATGGCTATTAAATACCATAAGTATTATTTATAAGCTTCTTGAAGTAAATCATCAAATGAATTGCCATGTAACACTGAAATGGCCAGTGAGACAGACTTTGACATTGATGAAACATCATTAACGAACAATATTCTGTGTGGTAGGATGACATCTCCATAAGTATTGATGTTCTGGGGACATCATCTATTGACAAATTGGGAAGTTCTTTGCAAGACGATCTCTCAAAACATCATGATGCTTTAGATACATCAGTGGCAGATGAATGTGGAACTTTGTAACATTATAACATGGCCAACAATGATGATGTTGACGCATTTGGTTTATCAGTGACTCCAACAATGACAGTTAATTCAAGCAGTTGCTTTCTGGATACTGACTAAATACAGATGGTGTGTGTGTGTGTATGTGTGTCTGTGTGTGTGTTTTGGCTTTTTAACATAGCTTTAACAATTTGTCAGTCATACTACTATGATGTCTGCAGTGGGACAGTTTATAGTGATGTCTAGCACTGGGATACGATGCTGCAGACATGTAGCATCATATCCCACCCAGTCACATTATCCTGACACCAGCTTGACCAGTCCTAACACTAACCTCTTAATGGTGAGCACCAAGCAAGGCAGCTGCATGTACCATTTTTATAAGTCTTTGGAATGACTTGGCCATGGTTCGAACCACGACCTCCTTCATCCAAGGCAGATGCTCTAACCACTAGGCCACCAAAGCAGTTCAATACAGATGGAAAACATGCCATTGAGTAAAAAGGCTCAAGGTACTGTATCCACTCATTTATAAGTCGAGTCAATCTGCAAACAAAGATCTTGGTGTGCCATAGTGTAATGCACCTGCAGATCAGGGTCTATGCTGTTTGTTCTACTGATTACTCCTAGCAAACTGCACAGACCAAGATCTGCTGGTGCAGTATGTTACAGCTGATCTGGGTCTGTGCAGTTAACATTTGCACTCAAAAGTGAAAATATATGGTATATAATACCTTAAATGTCATGTGGCAAAAAAATGTCTAGACCTTAATTGCCATGTATTTTGAGGATTCTATCTTTTCAACTTGTAATTAATTGTAATATCTCTCATACTTGATTTCAGCTGTAGCAATTATATTATTTTACATGACTCTACAATATCCTACTTCTGATTCAGATTTGTTATTATTTGCTTTTGACGAGGATGATGAAGTCAAAGGTTATGTGAAATAATGAGTTTTGTAGATCTAGGTATGTGTAGATTTTTTTAAGGTTCTTCTTGTGTCAATACATGTATTTGGTTCACCTATTGGCATACCCACATCAAAATAAATCAGAAATGTTCTATCAGTTTGTAGTTTACAGTTCTAGCATATATTTCAAGCCTAAAAAATGAAGAGTGTAGACAAAACTTAATGCACATGATACCTTTATCAACTGTACTGTTCTTTTCATCATCATATAAAAAGGTATGATGTCAGCTATTTTTGATATATTAACACCTCTCAATAATTTCTTCATGTAATTCCTGCAGTAGCCATATTTAGAAGGCTAGAAGAAAGTATAATAATAATAATAATAATAATAGTACATAATAATAATACTAATATGGACTTAGGACAGTGCCTAATATTGTTAAGCTATAGAGTATTAGATAACACATTAAAACATATACAACAACCAACTTACAAAAACAAACACCATAAATTTTACAAAACAAAAACAATAAATGAGGAAGCAAATATTATTAAGTCTTCATGGTCTGTGCTTGTTGTTGAAATAGGTGAGTTTTAAGAGCATTTTTGAATGAGAACACAGTGTCCTTGAGTGTGTCTGTGGTTCTTTCCCCAAAAAATCAAAAAAATTCTGTGCTTGGAAATAGAGTAATGTTACTACATGGGTTTGGAATTAACCATGTAGTATTGTTACTAGTAAAACCCCTTTAAAAAGGACAAGCAAGCAATTCCTTTTTTATTCTGACAGCCATATAATGTGTCCATAAAAATTGTTATTGACATCCTAAAAATGTATTTCAACACAGAGATACTGATAGCACTCCAAAGTTAAGGTCCATTAGAATTAAAAAAATACATTACAAAAAAAAGGAAAGGAATTGTTTTAAATAAGCTTTAAATACACAGGTCTATTAGTGTGGAACATCATTCCCAGTGACAAAATGCAGGTTCCTGGCATTTCTTCCTTATAATTAATGTTTTAATTGATGAAATCTTAAGACAACTGAACAATTCTAAGCAATATAAATACTCCTACTTTTCCCTGCTTACACTTCTTTTTTACAGTTGAATATTTCAATATAGTATATTTTATATATTGTTATGTGCTCAATGATGCCTATTTATGCGTCATGGCTAATTTTTAGAATAACTCAATTCTTTAGTGCCAAGACAAATGTGTTTCACATTGTGCTGTACATATGGCATACTGTACATAACTAAATGCCTCAAGGAAGGTTCCTGTAACTGAGTTGCCTTCTCTAGATAAAGTTATTATTATTATTATTAGTAGTAGTAGTAGTAGTAGAAGTAGTAGTATAAGATCCAAATTTCAAGAGAAGTGCCATGTTTACTGTTTTCTTATGAGATGAATATTCAAACTGCATACTTACAGTTAACAATCATATCAAATGATTTTGAAGATGATCTTTCTTTGTCGAGAAATTGGTTGGAAGCTTTGCAGGTGTAGTTTGCTCTGTCGGTCTTCTTAACAACACCAATTGATAATATTTTGTTATCACTAAAAAGAGTTGCATCCTTGTACCAGCTGAAGTCACATGGAGGATTGCAGCTGGCATCACATACAATGTCAGCAACAGTCTGATTAAGTTCAACATTGTACAAGGGAGGAATGGATCCTATGCTGATAGTGCTTGCAGAATCATCTGAAATGAAAACGTTTTGAGAGTTTAATAGATTTTAAAACTGGCCCCATTGTTTTGGTGAATGTATACAATGCACATGATGTTGCTTAAGAGATCAAAATTTCTCATGAAAATATATTTCAATTGCACTGTTAACCCTTTACCTCATAGCAGGGGTCACACTACCAGGCAAAGTGAGCGACAAAGTCACCTAAAATATGTAAACTTCACCTTCTTCTGTTAGGAAAGCAAAATTGACTTCAATTGTGTGACTTTTTTTTAGAGATATTTTGACCGACCATATCTTTTTGAGATGCCCCCTCACCTTAGCCAGGTTGTTGTGTTGTAGTGAAATGTATTCATCAAGCCATCAGTAGCTAGGCCTAGTTTTGTTGTCAATTACATCAACCAACAAACTCTTGCACATTCACAGGCATGTGTTTTAATAGCCGATTGACCATCAACCCTTTTCCCGAGTCAGTTAGCAACTATCACTGCCCGATTTTCGCATGTTGTCCTTAATGATAAAAAACATACAAATTTGTGTTTTGAAACTTTAACAATAGTATGTATATAGCAATTTGTGTTTTAAGAACAGAATCAATATTCTGGATATTTTAACTGCCTCTTGTACACTATTTCGTTATAAAATTAATTTGAAGATGTAAGTGAACCAGTAACGGGGAAGTATCAGTTTAAAGTTTATTAGATTGTCTGTTTTCGTAAATCATTGTGCAAATATTTTTTGAAAAAAATACAATTCATAGAAAGCAAAGCGTAGGTATTATGTAAGTTGAGATTTAACTTTAAAATTATGTAGGTCAGGAACATATGGGACAAAGCTATGTTGTAGAATTCGCAAGAAGCACTGTGTGGTCAAAGTTATTTTCTGACTTGACTAGTATTTGTAAAAATACGGAAAAAAGCAGCGCAGCTTTTTCTATTTAACCAATGCCTAAAATTACTACAAGTATGTAGATAAATAAATAAACCATAAATTTGCAATCCTATCAATGGACTGTTGAAATGATGCTATATAAAGTGAGCGGTAACATTACGAAAATCCCTCTTTCTAAATATTGATGCACTGTGTTAATTCGGCTGGAAAGAAGGGTGTCTTTCATATACTGACTATAAAGGAACAATGTTTGTAATTTTATACATTTTATTGTTATGTATGAATAGTTAGGGTAAAATTTTTATTCACAACAAAGAAAGTGAACAGCATGATCTGAAGATATGTGTATTTGCCCTCATGTACATGGTACAGGGGTTGTTTCAAACACTTTTAGAAATCTTTCAAAGTGGCATTATTGTGAACTTTTTTGAAAGAATTTTTAAAAAGTTTATTGAGGATAGTTGATTAAATATTTTTACTAACTTGCATTTACAATAATGCAATCTGGTTACTCAGTTAAAATTTGTTGCAATGTAGTATCTATTATTCTCTTTTAAAGTCATGTGGTCAAAATAACTCAAGAAAATTTTCTACTTGATCCAATCCTAAATGCAAATATGAATACTGGAATATAGAGGGCATAATTCAAATAAGAGAACACACACACACACACACACACACACACACACACACACACACACACACATACATATATATACTGCTTTCCTTGCTTCGCGTCCACTTCTCCCTGTTAAGCTCTCACTTCTCCCTGTTCTGTCCAAAAGGAGAAGTCACTTCTCCCTAAAATTCAAGTCTAGCTTGACCTCTGTCATAGTATTTGTTACTCTGTAGACTGTTGATATACATGTGCCAAAACCACACAATGCAGTGTGCTATAAATAAATCAGGTTACTAAAAATAGCTCTTAAGTGAATAGGACTGCCTGTCAAATTTATAGCAGTGAAGTTTAAATTTTAACCATTTTAACATTTGTGTATATATCGATTATCTAAGGATAGTTTTAAGAGTAAAGTCTGATCCTTACAGTTGTATAATTATTTTTCATGGAAGAAATTTGTATAGGCCTTCCAATCCAAGAGAACTTGTTCATGTCAGCAATGCTATCTGACTAATCACAGCTAACATATCAGTATCAATAAATCATTCAAATTTGATAAATTATCAAAATCAGTGTTGCTTACAATTTGATATTAGAGCTTATATCTGACTTATCGAAGCCTTCATAGTCATAATTCTAATAATCTAAACTCAGATAAAGTACTGAATAAAATCCATGGCCCCACCTTTGATAGTAGAAAATCACACTGAATTACTTTAAACAACAGATTAAGACTATATGTTGAATAGCAACCATGTGATATGACATAATGGTCATGTACATCAATGCCTATATTTTCAAATAGAGTGTTTTACCTACAGGTAGTGCTACAAAAACCCTCAAAATGTTTGATATTTACTGAAGGCATTGAAATGCACTGCTATGCAGATGGTTCAATGGCTGTCAAATGCATTTGTATGCATACTGGCTGGAGGCATAAAAAATGACATTGCAGTGGAGTAGATGCATCCGAAAATACTTATGTGAGGTGGAGAGTTAAGATTAAAAACCATTTGCCCACACCTGAGAAATATCAATCAAGATAATGGCTTGTACAAATAAAGACTCACTTCTTGCAGTAATAAAAGAAAATGATGGAGGGGTAAAAGTGAATAAGATAATGTTGAGACATTACAGAGTTCTAAATGCTAATATAATAAGGACGGAATGGGTGAATAGAGGTTGGAAAACTAGTTATCATATAACTACCCTCAAAATCACTGCGCTTATATTCCAAAATGTCTAGTAAGTGCTGATTTTGAGTAAAAATGCTTATTCTGTTTTAATACACTTTATTTTTCACATCTTTTGGATACAAAATGGAGACCACTAACATCCACTGGTCCTAATACTCACAGTAGACTGTGATAGTGACAGTAGTTGTAGCTGTCTTTCTCTGGTTCTGTTCATTTTCAGCTGTACATGTGTATGTTCCTCCTTTGTTTCTATCCATGGGCAAAGACAAAGATGCACTTTGAATTACAAGGCTTAGTGGACCAGTCCATTTATACTGACAGACTGGATAGCAGTCATTTGAGCAGATGATGGACACTGCAGTATGCTCTTCAACCTTAATGGATTTCTCTGGTGGAACCAGAGTCATCTGATTAGATGATGGTCCATCTGCAATTAAATAATGGTATTTTAAAATATGATGTAGATGTTACTCTAAAATCCTATGCATAAGCAGGATATGGCATAAAGACACTGACCTTTCTTTACCTTGTACAGTTTTACCTAAAAACTGTTAAATGTAATTGTTGTGAAGTCATTTCATGTTACTTAAATGTATTAATATTTTTGTTATAAACCAGAGCCTGAAATATCCACTTGTCCAATTGATCTTGTTAAGGTTCAGATGGTGGAACAGTAATGCTTTCTAAACTGCAGTCCAAGTTCTCCCACACCAAAATCAGTATTATAAATAATATGTAAATAAAGTATTTCATGAAAATGAATTAATTCTACCCTTTACCCTACAAATGGCTGTCAAGCAGCTTTTGAATATGTTGAAAATATAACAAAACAGTCTAAGATTATGAAAAGTTACCATGTCATATGAATTGTGTAAATTTTATTCAATTAGAGTAAATAGAATAAAACAACAATACATGTATAACAATTCCTGTGTGGAAAAACAAAATGCAAAATTCGCTTACATTGGTGAAATTAATGTCAAGATGAAAATCCTATTCACTCTTGATAGTGTCTGTTTGAATCATGAAGGCTGAAATGCTCTTGTCAATGTCAATTACTGATGAGATGTTCTTAAGGTCAAAAGGTCATGTCAAAATGTTTACAACTCTTACCTTAAAATACATCTCACAACCATGAAGAAAAGTTAGATTGTGTGCCTGTGTGTGATTTGGATTTCTAACATAGGTTTATCAATTTTAATCATATCACTATGATGTCTGCAGTGTGGCAGTTTATATTGATGTGCAGCAGTGGGGCATCATGACGCAGACAGGTAACACCATGTCTCACCCATCCACATTATCCTGACACCAAGCTGTCCAGTCCTAACACTAACTGGCCACATTATCCTGATGCTGAGTGCCAAAAGTTAGATAACTAAACATTTGTTTACAAATGACCATTAGCTTAAACTCTGATAAACAACCATGGATAAAAATTAGGCACAAAATATAGATAAACATAAGAGATACTATGCCTCCAACGTTCCTAGTAGATGCCACCACATGACAAAGTGATGGCAGGACATAAGCAGAGGTATCACCTTTATACTGAGTCCAAGGTCATGTAGCCCAAGGGCATAAGGTCTAGAATATGCTGATTTACAAATATCCTTGAATATGCCAAAACTCTTGCATACTTGCATTGTCCAAAACCCCAGAATAATATTTTAGTTCAATGTCAATGAGCACTTTTTAATTCCAATGAATCAAACAATTGATTCCGGGGCCCCGAATGGCCGAGTGGTCTAAAGCGCTGATCGTTACGGATCACTGCCATCTCACCTCTGTCTGCGTGAGTTCGAGTCCAGGCTCAGCTAACGTGGGTACGTGAGAAAGCCTGCCAGTAACTTCTCGTGGGTCGGTGGTTCTTCCTGGGGTTTTCCAGGGTTCTTCCTCCACCATTAATACTGGCCGCCATGTATAGCCTATCTTGTGCTGAAAAATGGCGTTAAGCCCTATAACAACAACAACAACAACAACAATTGATTCCCCTCAATCTATATCTACCTGGTAAATATAACAGTAAATAAATTTGCAGACTGATAGTGAAACAAGAACAATACTAGGACATAAGAATTAGAAATTGGAATAATTGTTCAACTCTGTTCTTATAGGCATCTCCATGACTCTGTTAAGACTCATGACTTTCATTAAGTAGCAATACCTCCTACATGACGTATGTCGCAACATAACAAATCTGACTTATTGATCCAGTGGGAAATTATCCCAAATTTTTCAACAGGTTCAATAAATAGAACACAAAAGCTAATTAATAATCTATTTATAGCTCATTGCAATCTACAGTCATGAACCAAAATTTAAAGATGCAACAGAAGTATACATAACACCTACTAGACATCACAGAAGTCTTGTAGTGAAAACCCCATTTGATATGGCCATCAATTTAGAGGCATAAGCGATAATAAAATGTTCAACAACACACCAGCACCATTTTCATTTAGAACCATCTAGATATCATTAGAAGCTTTCTGGTGGAAATCTCAGGTCAATATGACCTCTCATTCTGGACATGTAGCAAGATGGTATTTGCACTCGTCAATTATCTTGAAAATTTCTTGACCGATGTAGAATTTTGTGTAATCTTTTCTTTCTGAACTGAAATACATTATCTTTGCTTTTCAATACTGACTGTCACCTTCTATCTCATACAATAATTATTCAAAGAGTTGATACCAAAATGAAGACAAGAACTAGTTTCTGATATCAGCAACAAGTTATTTACATGCATAGGATGATTGATACACATTTCATGTAAATTAGCAGTTGCACATTTGCGTGGATTGAATATATGATCTATCTCATTTACAAATATACTGAACAGCACAGAACTTATTCGGTTTCTATTTCTTACTCCTTTCTTTATATGAGATTTAGATCATAAGTAATTTCCATTCTAAACTCTAAATATTATGTCTAAGGACATATTTTTACTAAATAGTGAATATTATCCCTACTTCCATGAGTAAGCATCTTGCAAAATGCTTATTTCTAAACAAAGTCAAATGCTTCTGAAAAGTCAATGAGAAGCTGTAAATATTGACAGGTTATTATTATTTTTTTAAAATTTTTTTTAAAAATTATAATTACTGTGCATGATTATACAAACTGAGGGTAAATTTCATTTTCTTCCCGCAGCATTTCCATTTTAAACTTAAATTTTATTCTTGCAGAAGTTGCTCCAGAATGGGGAAAATCACATGATAGCAAAGCCAGGGTGCTACAATCCATTCTGTCTTCAAACCAGCTATTGGGTTGGTCTGTTTGTTGCCACATTGACAGTCCTTTAAAGGTCTTAACAGTGGTATTCGGAATCATTTTAAATGTGTTGAAACTTTTTAACCGTTTTTTTTAACAATTTCAGAAGAATGGGCCAAGTAATGTTTAAATCTGTACCTAATTGACCTAAGCCAGTAGTAAAAAGTGGAGGTGTTTTCCCAATACAGTTTACTGTGAGATTGTGCTTTTTTCTGAATTAGTAGTAAGCAACTCACTTACAAATACATGAAATCAAATTACTCATAATTAAAAGCAAAAGCATTACTTACAATTAACTATGACTGTTGTGCTGATGGTTTTATTTATCATGGTGACATTGTTATGAACAAAACAGGTGTAGTTGTCAGCATCATTTTTACTAGCTGTTTTTATATCCAGGGTCTGAGACATTGACACAGAATCCACAGAAGAACCTCTCCTCCACTTGAAGTTACAGGGTGGATTACAGTCTGCTGTACAATTGATGCTCAAACTGGAGGTTTCTGTAACAATGATGTGATCAGATGAGGTGAGCAGAACATTCTCAGGGCCATCTGAAAACAAAATAGGCACAAACCTGAGCTTTTAGCTTTATGGATAAATTTGTAACTCATCAGTTATCCAGCTTACTGCTATGCACTACTACACTATGATTACAGTTTACTAAACCATTAATAAAAGAAAAAGAAAGACTTATTAACTATAGTAAGTGCAACAGGAACCCACATGTTCTACAAACCACATACAGATGGCTCATTACTATCAAGTTGGTCAGAACTCTCACATAAATGACATGAGAAACTTAATATTAAATACACCTGAACTTGCCAGAACTCATACATAAATGATACAAGGGGATAATATGCAGTGCACTAGAGCTGTCACAACAATGACCAGTTTGGTTTCCAAATGACCTGGAAAATTTTGAAAATAAAAGTGGTACAGGACAAGTACAATATAATACAAAGTGTCACGTTGTGTGAGAAAATTTGCTAACAATTCCTGCCTCATGTTTCAAAAAGTCTTCTGATAGAATTCGTAATTCAAAGTACTTTGGGTGATGTCAATATGTGTTATATAATATTATGACTTTAGACCGATTCTGAAACAAAGAAACTACCTTAGCCATTGCATTACGGTCAAATTCGTGGTTACAACCTTTGAAGAACCATGCCACGATGGTGGGAAACAATGTTTGTTTTGCAATCAGCAGTGATGTCACCAGTCAGCTTAGGCTTAGAGGCCGGAGACCCGACATAATAACATATCAGTGATACTACCCCAGACAGTTTTCAAAGAGACCACCGGTATCCAATCAGAACTAAGATAGTCAAATTCTGGGGTGGATTTCTCATGCAGCCAGACAATATTCTGTTACATTCATTGTGAATGGATCAGTGCATGTCTGGACATCAGCAAGAGCAAATCATAGGGGAGTTGGAGACACTAGACTGTGCTCAGCGTGCCGAAGTTGTGTGCTCATTAAAAGGGCTGGAAAGGAGTTCTAGTAACTTCAGACGAGAGTTGGAACAAAGGCTTCTGAAGTAAAATATCTTCATCCGAATCTGTCTCACTTTCACTTTATACGTTATTGAGTGCATTTAATTTAGTATTTAATCTTCTGTGTTTAGCTGAATTATAAACATGCCATAATGTAGCATATAGCCAGTTAGTAATGTTCAAGATTGATTTATGTAGTTGTTAGGACAAAATCAAAGTGGATGGTATAATCTGCTACTATGTTGCATCATGGTGCAGAACTGAATTTAATAGTGAGCAGTGTCAGAACTTGTACTTGTTTGTATTTGAATATATAGTGTGGATTATGCAGAGTTAGGTATTGTTGGCCTTGTGCACATATAATTAGGCATTTTTATATTTGTATGTGCCTTTTATAATTTGTAAGGTAGGAAATGCATAGGAATATTGATGATGTTGATAGTTTACTATATAGAGAATTAGGGATATGTGTGTACGTCCCTTCTAATCCACAGGAAGCTTTCCAGGTGGGATAGGGCACCACCCAGAGAAGGAGACAAGAAGAGCAAGTGGAATTAGACAGCTGTGTGAAGGCGCAGGGCTGGGAGACGGAACAACAAGGAGGCAGGGAGAACAGAAACAAGGGTACTGGAAGTATCAACAGGGAGGGCCGGGAGAGCGGAAACAGTGGTACCGGAACTCTGACAAGGAATACAAGGCGGAAGTTACAGATGAGTAACACAGAACACAGAAGGGACACGGGAAGGAAACACTCTCACCTTTAATTTCGCCTGATGAAATAACGGGCAATTTGGATAGGTCTTGTATTGATTGGATGCATTTGCATTGAAAAATTGTCCTGTAATTGTGAATACCATGATATAGTTTATTAAATTGTTATACCTTTCACCTTATTAGTTTTACATTTTATACGCCCAGACCATTGGCCTTGCTGACTGGGGGCTCGGAGCTATTTAACCTTTTAATTGTCCATCCTTCTCCAGAGTTAGTAATAATTCTGTAGGGGGCATGTGACAAAGTGGGCATATCATCTGGGATATGAAATTGACATAAATAACATCTTTACGAGCAAGGAATTATTAGTAGGAAGTACATGTGTATTATTGAAATTTTAAGAGAGATTTTCCATTCTGTCTATTTTGTATTTTTCATTTGCATGCTTGTTAGCTTTCATTACTTACAGCAGTAGTGAAACAAATATCAGGCAGATATCTTACCTGAGACGAGCTGGTTAGTTGGAAATGGGTAAATATTTCATTTATAAGAATTTATAGCATCTGTTAACTCTGTAGGAAGCTGAGGCAAGGTATCACTTATTGATAGTATTACTTTACAATGGCAATGGAAAGGCAGATGATAAAGGAGTATTGTGCCATTGGCATGGAAGACTTAGGTTATGAAGGGGACCGCCTCGCAGTGTTCATTCAGGAATGGATAAAAGAATGGAAGGCAGAGAAAGTAGCAGAAAGAGAAACCCAGAAAGAGCTGTCCAGGATAGAAGCGGCTGCGTAGGAGAAAGAAAAGGAAGCAGAGAGGGAGACCCAGAAGGATATGGCCAGGATAAAAGCTGATGCGAACCCTGTTGACAGATGCAGGATGGACAGTCCATGATACACAACAAGTGCTGGGCTAAAAATAGTTTAAAGAATGTACCATGAACAAAAACGTGCATATAATTTCTAAGAAAGGAAAAGATGGGCATATTCATATAAATCATATGCAATCTAACCAAATGAAACATGAAATAAAACCTCGGATTGCCAAACTGGGAAAAGAATTTTAACATTTATGGAAATACAGAAAACAAGTCAAAACTATTTTAATTTTAATCATACTTAATATATAACCTTCATGAGAGAAGAATGACAAAGAGTTCACATGTGAAACAATTGGACAGAAATATCTTTCACAACAAGATTTGAAAATTTTCATGAAAAAAAAATCAATGGTTCCAGTCACCAAGATTTTTCACCAAGTTCTAGTAATGAAGATTTTTTATCTATGAAGTCTATGACTTCTAGTCATGAAGCTTGTTCCCAAGAGATAAACTGTTTTGTTCAGAAGAACATGACCATTATCATATATCAGGAGTGGTATTACAAAAAATGCATTAAAGTGCTGCCAATCTTAGGCCCATGTTATTAGGAAGGGACTTACAGAGACTCAAAAATATAAAAATACTATATGTTGATAAAACGTCACAAAACTGAAAAACCTAAAATGAAACCCCTTGATAAAGTTGTGCTTCACATGCACACAGATTATGAATGAAACTGAAATTCAATGAGAACAAAATCAGCAAAGTCAGGGCCAACAGCACAGAGTGAATTAAAACAATAATTCCAAGTTAAAGAATAGAATCAAGAAGACTTTAAAGCCACCATCAAAGACACCTAATAAAAATTAAAAAGACAACACTTAGAAATGCAAAATTTTCTGGTGGTAATGATCAAGATCTTTATACATTCTTCAAACCAATGTAAAAAGAAAAATATGAAAAATTAGGAATCATTAGGAAAAATCATTCAGAAAAATATGATTATGGAATGGTTGCATTACTTTTCTTGACATACATCCAAAAACCAATCTGCATGAACTGCAGGTGAAAACGAATGACCAGGCAATATGTTATATACCCTCCAACTTTATCACCAAGTGGATAATTAATTAAAAACTGACAATTAGTCATTACTGAAGAAACATTAATTGACTGTATATTCTTCAAGAAAGAGTAGTCAAATATGCAGTAACTGAATTACATGTTCTTACAAGTAAAAAAATTGGATAATGCAGTATCTATTTTCAAACAGCACATATATAAATGATTTTATTAATTAAATCTGTCTTTAGCATCTCTTCAGTATCCGGGTAAGAGTAACAGTCCTCTCTGTAAAAATGTTACTTATTCATGAACTCTAAAGTACCTACAAACTTACAAAATCAGGTGTGAAGTAAAGGTACCTACATTTGACATCAATTATCCATATTGGACTTGCTGATTTAGCTCTGTTGTCTTCATATGCAACGCAGATCACTGTTTCTCTATTATCTTGAGAAGTTAACCTATCAATGGTAAGTTCTGTTCCAAGGATTGTGTAATGCTCTCCTGTTATGCTGCTCTGATCACGGAATTTCCACTCGGATTTCATTGGCAAACCATGGTTTGAAGGTTTAGTGTTAGAATCAGCTAAACATCTCAGTCTGTAGACAAACCCTTGCACAGCTGGAGTAATCTCTGTAACCACTGGCTGCTTAGGAGAAACTAAAACAATACAAACAATTTAAAGTGACAATGAAAATTCAAGAAATAATCATAGTGAAAATAAACATGATATATTAACAAAAATGCACAATAATAAGGCACTTGTATGACAAACAGTTGTACTTTGTACATTAGGGAAGCGTAATATCCAGTGTCCCCCATGCAACTAATGGCATGAGATGGATGGGGTGAAGGGTGTTTTTTTTCACCATTTCTATTTAACATATACATGTATGATTTAAATCACAAGTCGCTTCAGTGTCAAGTGCAACTACATCTACCACTAAATGGTTTATTGCTTTATTTTAATTTGATGCTATGTCCTGTTTAAGTTCTTCTATTGCAAGTCTAATTATATTATTTAAGACTGTGGTGATCAAACAATTAAGAGAGATATCACATAAGTTTACACAAAAATTAGTATGGACGGCTCTTTAGTAGACATCTTTTAACATCACCTCCTAACAGTCATGCTCTTGCATATCATAGTCATACTTGAGTCACATTTTAAAGTCCAGTCTAGCAGCCGAAGATGTGATCAGACAGTACAGAGTTTTATGCATTTAAACCAACATATTATTACATGAATTTAGCAGCTTCTGTTTGAATATCACACTCAGATTATTCAAATTTTATTGCTGCACTATGTATTAAACGCTTCAATGGACATAATTTAATATATATATATATATATATATATATATATATATATATATATATATATATAAGATTAGTTATTTGCTATAAAAATAGTCTTTGTTTACTATTAAGCCTTCAAAGATGAACTTTGCTTCCATACTGTTCTTAACTATAATATATTTCGCTGTGAATAATGAATGACAATGTATACATTTTCAATTGATTACAGTAGTTTCCACCGCTCTGGTGGCCTAGTGGTTACAGTGTCCGCCTCAGATGTGGGAGATCGTGGGTTCGATCCCCGGCCGAGTCATACCAAAGACGTACAAAAATGGTACTAACAGCTGCCTCGCTTGGCACTCAGCATTAAGAGGTTAGTGTTAGGACTGGTCGGCCTGGTGTCAGGATAATGTGACTGGGTGGGACATGATGCTACATGTCTGCAGCATGATGCCCCAGTGCTAGACATCACTATAAACTGCCACACTGCAGACATCAAAGTGATATGGCTGAAAAATTGTTAAAGCTACGTTAAAAATCCATAACACACACACACAGAGCAGATTCCAATGATAAGAATTGTATCTTGAAATCTCTGGAATTATGATATTCATTTAAATTCTCAGATTATTGATAGATGAAACAAATTACTTTTAGATGTCATCTAGTATTCATATATGTTTCTTGTAGTTTTTACGTAAGTACATAAGATGTTAAAGTACATTAAGATTATATTTTAGATCTCACCGTATGGACCATGGAGTCTGAGATAAAGAATTACATAAAAAAAATGCAAATAGTTTTAAATAATTTAAATAATTTCTGTACTCTTAACTGCTTGCATATTGGTAATCATTTCTTCATTTTTATTACACTGCAGATGAGGAGAAACAATTTTAAATGATCTGAACATTTTTTTAACTGTCCAAAACACTTCCTTTGCTTTGAGTTCCAAATACATGCAAAATGATTCTTTCTTTACCTGCAAACCAAGAACTTGACCTCCAACATCAACCGATCTCCATGCCTGGAATGAGTATCTCCAAGCATCCTCTGTATGGACAAACAGAATGAGATCACATCATGGAAAGCATCCACTACAGCTTGGATTCTACTGCTATATTTAGCACCATAACTGATTCAATGTTTTGTTTGTCCAGTCCAACAATAAACAATCTCATACTGATGTATTTCAAAGTGATGTTAAAGATGATGCAGATGTTGACAGATGCATTAAGCACAATTCAAGATGGTGGTCCTGGGTGGCTGAGTGGTCTAAAGCACTTGCCTTTACCGATTACTGCCATCTTACCTTTGTCCACATGGTTTTGAATCTTGGGCTCAGCCAATGTGGGTGAGAAAACTTAAATCACAACAATAACATCAACCACAATTCAGAAGGCACAAAGTGCAACAGATACAGGATCATACTATAAACTCTGATGGCTTTTGGCCAAGTGAGCAAAAACTGATCTCATTATACTGGTCTCAGTATAAATTTTTGTAAAACAAATCATACTTTTACCTGCAATAACAAGAACTTGGCCTCCAACATCAATTGATCCAAGAATCTTGAATGAGTATCTTCCTGCATCCTCTATAGTCAGATTAGACAAATGGAAGGAAACCACCCCTTTGGAAACATTCCCTACATTTGTGATCCTTCTGCTATAGTTACCAACATACTTGTTAGAAGTTGTTTCCCCATCCGCAAAATATATAACATTTTGATTTTGGGGACTTGTAATGTACCTAAAGTCGTTTGAATTAGTGTCATTGATTGTCCAGTTCATGAAAACATCTCCGTTTATTATGCCTACAGCTGGCTGACCTGGAAAATAGATAGCAATATTTCTAAGTACATTCATTTACATCTATGATAGGAACCTTTTCTAATCATAATGCAAAGTGTAATATGACTCCAAGGTCTTGAACAAAGTAAAAGAAAACAGTGAAAAACAATCAAGTTTGAAAAGTTCAATAAATAATGTATTTCCCTGAAATACAAAGCTAAAATTTTAAAAGAATTTACAATATTGTGAATTAAATCCCAAACAATCTTTATAAGTTCTAGCACAAGTCCAAAAGAATAGAGTGTTCTTAATGAATTTCAATGGTGTTCCAAATTATTTCCAGTTTTGAATGTGCTAATGTAATAGCCTAGAATAGCGTTGATGTGCTAACAGTCTTACTATATCACAGTGATATGAACCAAAATGTCCTTGAATAAATTCACAATATTCCAATATTGAGTTAGTCTGAAAAGTCAAAAAGCGCTTCATAATTTCAATGAATAATTTAATTAAATAAATCCCCTATCAAATATTAACTGAAACATAGCTAAAATTGATTCCTCTAAAGACTGATGTTAAGACAGGAATGAGTAATTCTAATATAATCACCCTTAATATAAAACATACAACACAATTTGAGGACCAGCATGAGGGTCTTCTCAATGGAAATTTCCTCCCAAAATATAAAGAATTTGTTTGAAGAAAATTATAAGGTCAGAATCAAGGCTATATCTAGAACTCAAAACCAAGTAAACAAGTTTACCCTGCATGACATTACACATGTAGGCCCAAACTCCTACCCTGAATTATGGACAAAGGTCACTCACACAAATACAAAAATAGCATATCATCTTAGACAAAACCCAACACACAAAACAAATTAAATAACCATAACAAAACTGAGTCTCTAAAAGCTACACAAAACTTTTCCTGATATTCTGCTAGTTGTTTTCTTCTAGAAAAAAAACAAGATTAAAAAATGTGGATGTTGAGGCAGAATGGCTATTTGATTTCCTCAAATACTGCAACAATAGGTTATGCATACTGGTTGTGTAGGTGCATGAAGGTAAGACATCAATGATGTATCAAGCATATGCATGAGTATGAGCTTTACAATGAAAGAATGGAAGAGCTTGGGTGGTAGAACAATGCTAGTTACCAAGATGATGGCAAGAAACCACATCAAAAGTACAAAAGATTTAATCTCCATTTTCATTTATTTCATTATATAAAACTAGAAATGTGTCAGTATGCGAGAGATGTCTTGGAGATATGATGCAAATGAAGGGCATGATTTTCAGACAAAAACAGGCATCATAAGCCTGCAAAATGTAAGAATGAAATCAAATTCTACAAAGGTCAACACAACATGTAATCAGGAGCCACTGTACATGTAGGAACTGGTAAATGTTTAAAAAAATACGCAGTTTAAATATAGGCTACAAAAGCCAGTATTAAAGCACATGATTGGTATACAATAGCTGCTGAAGAAAAGCTAGTCACTATTTTTCTCGTATTTAATTGTTCTTTGGCAAAATTTGTCTTTTATCTTTTATCAACATTTTGCTGCTACTTACTGTTAGCAATTGTTTTGGTAATTTCATATGAACAAAGTGAGGGGGAGTATTTTATACACGGAACTGCATCTAGTCAATAAACTGAGTCGTTGAAAACTAAAGTTTATTGTGTAACTAGGCTATGGTCTGGGTAACTGTTATGTTCAGACAAGTTGTATTATCAAACATGCTGACATCAATGTTGGAGTTCGCAATATAATCACAATGTAAAATGTGTGTCATTCCCCATTTTCAACCTTACTGCAAGTTCATTCCATCCTAAAAGTTTAGTCAAGGTCTGAGATGTAGAACTTAAGCTATTGTGCATAAATAGTTTTTCTTCTTTCAACCCACATGGGACAAAGACAATAATTAAATGCTGCAAACAATGAACTGGCTGCCAAAACAAAATACATGTGTTATACAATGTATGGCATGGGGAAGAAGTACCCACCCACACAATAGCATACCAATATTTATATACACTCATGAATGATTACATTTAATTTAAAATAATCATACTTGTACCAAATGTTATTCAATAAGAATTAAGCAGATAGGAAAAATACACGTTGATCTGCACAAACAGGCTGATATAACAGGTTCATAGCTAGACAGCAGCATTTTGCGCCCCAATGTTTCCAAAACTTTCACATTTGCCTGTGTAAATAAGCAACTGAACTGTTCTTCTATGTTCAATTTTAAGAGCCAATTACACTAATCGGTTATTCTTGTAACAATGCCTGAACATTCTAAAAGGAACTGAAATTCAATGCCTTCTCAGTGACTTTTCAATGACCAAATTTCAGCTTTTAATGACTCCTCATGAATTCATCATAATATCAAGTGTCTACTTCAGTTACTAATTTAAAAACAGTAAACAAATGCAAAAACAATACAGAAATAAATTTAATGAAACATGAAAGGGAAATGATATTTATAAAAAAAATCATTGTTATAGGACCCATATGTTAACCAAAGCACTTTAGCTTCTATACTTTGTCCTCCAGGTGCAACACTAATGCTTTTACTTCAGAGATACTGCCAGGATTTAATCTAATGCGGGGAGGCTTCCCCTTGTCACAAAAATAAGGAGGGAGTAGAACAAACTGGAGGGTGAGGATGAAACAGCCATAGTTTAATATTTATCTAACACTTCAATACCCATCTATCATTATCCCTGCTCAACACTGTTGGAGTCATATTGAAATCAAAATATTTAAAAGGTGTCATCTCTAGTTGTATAAGCATTAATGTGTTGATTTTTTCTGAACTTAATCTGTTCTTGACCTGTGCATGAATACATGTATTGTTTTGTACTGAGACGCCACCACTGAAGGGGCATTTACACACATAGCTAGTTTAGCCAGCTGAAACAAGTTTGGAAACTGTTATTTATGGTTGTTATATACAATTTTCCACAACTAACAAGTATTGTATTTTGGATACTTCTGCTCCAAAAATAAGATTTTTCACTAACATAAGCTCTGTTAAAGTTTCACATTCTTGAATCAATGCTTTACTGTTGTATCAGATTTCTCATCTGTTACATAATGCTGTATTAGGATTTTAAGTCTATTAATGGCATCGTATGATTGTTTAGACACAGATATTTTAATGAAATAAATATATTTACTTCCTAACTAGCTATGTGTGTAATTAAAATTCATCTGCACCCTTAAAGGATTATAGGACTGTATGTAACAACGCTGAAGCTATTTTGAATTATTAATTTTTAAGAACTGTTAACATTTTGTGGATTTACCGTGGCTTTATTATTACATATTTATCAGGTTTTTTTCACTCATAAACCCCAAGATACTGTACCAGAAGTTGATTTTAAAAAAAACTGAAATCTAAAAATAGCATGTACTCAACATTCCGGCATTTGAAGATCAGTACCGATTTACTCCGAAAGAAAAGCATAATCCAGCTGAATCAAAGAATATACATTCTTGTTACCATTCATTGTTTCAATTGTATGTGTCCTTGTACCTGAAAATTAAGTAGTAAATTAAAAGTCAAGATAATACTTGACAACACTCCTTAAAGAAAACGAAGGGGTTAATCCATTTTTATAAGCACATGGGTCGGCGCTAACAATCACAACTTCCACATTCCAGAAGATTATACCTCTGAAGCTGATGATCAGACCTATTAAAGTAACATATCTAGTGTCTGAAAAGTTATGAATCTGTTATATAGTGTGCCGATTTTGGTAAAAAATTTGATATACATTTGTAGTGTAACATATTTTCAAGCTTTCAAAATGACATCAGATTCAGTACTGGGTATGGACCAAAAAATATTTAACCTGTAACCTACCAAAAATTCCCCATACAAAAAACACATAATCTTAGATAAATATGGTAATTAACTTAATATATGTGTTGGGATTACCATTAAATATGTAATATTTAAGAAAATATGTATCATTTTGATTGAAATTTTCTTTTTTATCTCTTACATGGAATAATGTGTTTTCTGGGAACTAAAAATGTGTAACCCAAGCCAGATAAATTAAATACTCATGTCCTGGATTAGGATATTATGTTTCATTTTATGAGAAATAACAAATGGGATACAGTTGAAATTTTTGTATTTGAAGAAAATTTCACATTCTTTCAGTTTTTAAATAAATAAGGGAATTAAACATAAACAAAGGTGATAATGTATGTAATAAATAGGCTCTATGCACCCAATGTTGAGACACGCTCATATATTACAAAGATCAGTATGTGATTTGGATTTTTAACTTAGCTTTAACAATTTTTCAATCATATCACTCTGATGTCTGGAGTGTGGCAGTTTATAGTGATGTCTAGCACTGGGGCATCATGCTGCAGACATGTAGCATGATGTCCCACCCAGTCACATTATCCTGACACCAGGCCAACCAGTCCTAATACTAAGCTCTTAATGCTGAGTGCCTAGTGAGGCAGCTGTTAGTACCATTTTTATAAGACTTTGGTATGACTCGGCTGGGGTTCAAACCCACGACATCCCACATCAGAGGCAGATGCTCTAACAATTAAGAGTTCTTTTGAGGTTGGGTTTGTCTGTACTTTTTGGGCAAATACGGAAGTGCTAGTGTCCACAGTTTCCGAGCAATAGTTTTCAGAAGATGTTTTGAGTTATTTGTTTGTTATTGTTCCAAATGACATCAGTGAAACTTTTGATTGGTTGAAATCTAAATAGTTCCATAAAATGGCATATCTCAAATTACATTGGTTTCAAACCCATTATACAAATCATGCCAGCATCAACTCTAATATCAAAAGACCATCAGTAAGTACCTACATTTGATGCAATGTCCTTTCCACCTATCAGTACCAATGAGCCTGTATCAGTTGATGTCGGTGCATCATACCATAATGGAGTAGCGTAAGTCAGGCCAGCATCAACCCCGCTATGAGTAGTCCAGCAGTCTGTATCTAAACACAGTAAACAAAATGGTGACACTGCTACTGACAACACAATTGTTTATATGACATCTGCTAAAATATTAGACCAAAAACTACTCAATTCAATATTAAATGATCCATACCAAGATAAGATCTCATCCATTCTGCCCTATAGACCCAACAGCAGAGAAAAATGTTCCTTTTACACTCTGATGATGATAAATTAAAAGTGAAAGATGGCTTGCAACATTTGTTTGTGGGTCAATAAAGATGGCTAATGATATTTATTTAAAAAATCATTAATATTTGGTTGCTGCTACAATCTGAACATGCAAAAGGTGACTCTAAAGGTACCGACCAGTTTCAAGGAAGAGCTTACATGATCAAAGACGTCAGTTTAATGTTAGTTCATTACACCAGAGAACAGTCATTATATGTTCCAAAACCACATGGCAATGATAAAAATGACAACCCAACAGAATGCAAGCAACGCTTCCTTCAGTTCTACAAACAATCAAACAAAAGCTTCCCCACAACACCAAGTTTACAAGTAGATCACAAGCAACGGTGTACCAGGTGTGTACCAAAGCATAATGAACCCAAGAAATACCAAACAAAGGTAAAAAAAGATAAATATATAACAAAAACCAACAGCTTTCATATTATGAAATTTATAGTACGATACAAATGGCATAACACCAGATGATCAAAGGTGTAATTTATGACATCACTGTGATGTATATATTTTTTGTAACTCCTGGTAAATGATTTTATCCCATTTTAATAATTTTATTCATGGCTGTAAATTGTACAGAATATCTTCAGCTAAAATATAGTTATTTGAGGGGGGAACTAATTTTAATTATGCAATACTTACCCATAGCAACTGTTTAGCTTTCATTTTCATGCCAAGAAAAATGCAATGTCCATTTGATATGCATACATCCTCCCTTAGAGTGAAGAATTGTCAGTATGATGCAATTTCTTGTGTAACTCACTTTTTCCTTGGTATATTATGTGCAAAGCAGGTATAGATAGTTCATCTTTTTCATAAACGACTATTACATCAGGACATCAGAGCAGGGTGTGAGGAGGGCTTTTGACAATTGCTATTGGTAAGTATCAAAAACCTTGGATGCTGAAGCTCTCCTGGCCTGAATGATGCAACTGGCAATTGGGCCCGAAAATATGTTCTGGCGGTGAGATCACTCGAGATGAGCCAAGCATAAAAGTGGAAAATTTGTGGGCTGCTGTGGAGGAGGGATCCACCATGTTGCAACACAAGATCCCTCCTGTCAGGAAGAGACCTGGGTTGAGCAATCAACAGGTCTATAAGATCGATGAACCATGAGCAATGAGGTCACAGTAGGGCTATAAGAATGATCTGAGCAGTGGAAGTTCTGACATTTTGTGAACACGAGGAAACAATCAGAAGGGTGGGAAGGCATAAGCAAACAGCAGAACCCACTAGTGACTGAAAGCATCTGCAGCCCATGCTCCTTGATCCAGGTCAGGAGAAAAGTAAAATGGAAATCTGTTGTTGAGCCTGGCTGCAAACAGATCCACTAGGGGCATTCCCCACAGCGAGAAAATGGACTCTGTAACAGAGCAGTGAAGAGTCCATTCTGTGAGGATGGCTTTGTCATTTCTGGAGGGATTGCCTCCTCAAAGGTTCTTCTTGCCCAGAATATGTTCTTCTAGGTGGTGCAGCACAGGAGGTTCCAGACTTCTACACAAAGAGAAGTGGCATGTGTGTGTCCTTCACGTCGGAGATAAGCTATGGCTGTACTATGTCGGAGAAGACCATGACACATCAACCCCTTACTCTGTTGATGCACCTTTGAAACACTAGGTGTACAGCCTTCATTTCTAGGCTGTTTATGTGCAGGAATGATTCAGACTGGGTCCAAAGACCCTGTAGAATTATTCCCTCCAGTTCTGAATGAGCACCCCAACCAGAATCTGATGCATCAGCGAACTTATATTAGTGGAGTTCAGGTGCATGCATATGGACTCCAATCATGAATCTGTCCCAATTCATCCACCACTGCAAATGGTGATGAAATGCTGGTTCTAGAATGATCATTGTTGATAGAAAATCTTTGTGAGGCTTCCACCTTGCAAGAATGAGGAACTGTCGAGGTCACATTTGACTACCTGGGAGAGGGATGTGTGGCAGGAGAGGGTTCAAGTCCTTAGGGCTGTTCTACACCCCCTCTTTTGGGAAAAGGGGACTATGAAAACAGTTTCTTTCCTTTTCAGATTCACCAGGCATGTTTTGGGGGTCTCTGGGAGCCAGACAGATGAGGAGGAGGTGGTCCATTTTGAGGTTGCACATAGGACTGGGGCTATCAGCTTCAAGAACTTGGCAGAAGGCCCTTGTCGGCAATTCACACTGACATACTTCCTGGCTGACTGCTATGGGCCAGGAGTTGATGTGAAGGTTCATTTTTGATGATCCAACAAGTCTTGAGATGAGGTAGGAATGAGGCCTCCAAACAGGCTCTTGGCTTCAAACAGAGCAGCCCAAAAGAGGTCTTTACTATGATTGAGCAGTACATTTGAGGAGACCAAAGCAACATCACGGCAGAAGTGAAGAAGATCTGCTGATACAGCCATAAAAACAGAAAGTGCATGCTGAGATGTCTTGGACACAGCTTCCAGAACGCATTGAAGGGTGGCTGGGTTCAAGGAGGCTTTTCTCAGCATATTAAAAGAAGCAGCTGCTTTTATGGTAAGGGATGCCCAGGCTCCACTTGAAATACCCTCCTTGGCCACACCAGCATCAAGTTGGGTAGGTTCCATGTACCACTTTGGGGAATGTACCCGATAGCTGGCAGAAGTGACCAAGGGTCCCTACATTGTGGTGGGAACAGCCCACCCTTGGCATTGTTGATAAATATTCTGGCCTGTCGAAAACATCTTAACAATTTCTTCAATCAAAGAAGAATGAGGAAGACAAAGGAGGCCTTGTTGAGGTTGAGTTCCGAGATCTTTTCCAGACTGGAAAGGATCTTTTCGGACTGTGTGGCAGGTTTTGTGTACAAGTCAAGGGGTAAGAGGTGACAGACTTTGATTATTTCCTTGTCAAAACACCATACCTTCTCTTCCACATCTAACAGAGATGAAGGAGCGGGCCTTTATTGCAGCCTCTATTTCTTCATTGAGGATCAGTTTTTGTGGTCAGTAGGATGTAAAGTACAGCTTTATCTCCAGAAGTCTCCTGCTTGTAAGCACGGAACAGTATGCCATCCATCTGTTAAGAATTTATTGGTCTACTGAGAGACTCTTACCAGCCTTGTCCTGGATCGTGGTGGATCTCCCCCGTTTCTCTGTTGCCAGGTCTTTCACCAAGTGGTATGCCTCATACTATTATTCTGGTTTATGCTTTTCTTGATTTCCTTATATTGGTCTCCTAACCAACTTTCCTTTACTCTCTTTAAGTTCTTCTTAGTCTTGTTCTTGATCTCCCTGATTTTTTCTGCTCCTTCAAGGTCTCCTCACTACCTCCTCAGTTTTGTCATATCACAGAGGTCATAGATATCTGCTGTGACCCATGGCTTCTTTACCCTACAATGTTTGCCTAGAATCTCGCTCACTGTGCCTATTGCTACCGTGTTGAAGGTCGTGATCAAGGAGTTTAGGTTTATTTCTCCAGCACCCAAAACTGTGAGTGGTGCAAATTTTGCCTCCTAGTGATGCCTCAAATGCTTGTGCAACACACGGATCTTTTTTTTTCAAACAATCAGGTTTGAAATTCTAAATCAACGAAGGAGATGGCAGTTCTGTACATTTTTTAAATCTCACTAATACTTTAATTATTGAAATAGGGAGGGGAGGGGGTTTGCTAAGACCACAGGCAGTATGGGGTTCCATACTACATGCAAGATTTACTACCATCCCAAATTAAAGAGTTTGTCAACATGCAAAAATATGTACCTTCGGAATTGCCGATTTGACAACGAAGCTGCTTCAATAAGCTTTAGTCCTATAATGTAAGACGTATCACATGTTATTTATGTTTTCAAACACCAACACATAAATAACATGTGATATGTCTTACACTGTAGGACTATAACAAGCATGGGCTATTTTACATTTTGCAAAACCATATGTTAACACATTTTCATGAAATTTGTTCTTTGTCTAAATTAAAGTCATGACATATATTAGCGTGGACCAACAAGGGACGTAACTCTTTCCGCCCCCGAAAAAGACAGCCTCACTTTCATGTCCACGTTGACTAGCCTTTCAGGGGTGTTCCATTATGCCATTTCTTAACTTTACTTTCATTGGTTGCTTAAAATTAACATCCAATATAAGCTCTTGATACATTAAATTTGTAGTGCAGTCACATTAAGTTCCAAAAACATGCTGTAATTTAGGGTTACGATTGTTTTGAAAATTTCAGAAACTTGAATTCCATGTTAGTAGCTTCTGCACTGATTTAATATTATCATAGTTCTGAAGCGCAATCAATAAACAATATAAACCTTCACGGATTTTAAGTGTAATGGCCGTATAGTGTTTGAACTTTCTTTGGTCGTGCATGTATAAACCGGAAGTTGATATTGTAAAGCTGGCGACCGCAAAGTTTCTGCAACGAATGCTTCAGAATGACATTTGATTGATTATTATATAGAAGGAAAGGTTAAACAGTCGAAATTCTTTTCAGTAGGATCTGTACATAATTTCTCAATTTTCTGCTGATTTTAGGATGTCGAGTCAGAAAGGACCGATACAGAAAAGGCCCAGGTTAAAAACTTATGGCCCGGTTCAGAAAATCTGGTAACAGGTCAGAAAGGACCATCAAGGAAAAAGACCATTATAAAAGATTCAGTAATAATAATAATAATAATAATAATAATTATTATTATTATTATTATTATTATTATAAGTTTAAAAAATTTGCATCCTTGTTTCTAAATAAGCCTCTAATCACTTTTCTTTCAAAGCCATATTAGCAACAGGTGGTCAATATCATTTGCCCTACATTTTTCCAATGCCTATCCTGTTTTCTTTCTCAAATTAATGACAACTTTTCTGTAATACCTATGTCTATTCGATTCTGATAAGAAGTTCTTTTCACTTACATTTTATATCTATTGCTAAATCATTAAGTATCAAAGAATTAAGCACTGGTCAGTAAGGATTAATGCCAAGACTCAAGTGAACTACTGATAGCAAGCTGCAGCCCTGTTCAGATTATACAGACTGCTGTACCGGTATCAGGAATGAGTCAGCGTCCACATTTTACCTTTCACACTTCCGTTACGTATTTTCTTTCTCAGAAATATTTATTATGTCAGGAAACTTTGATAATCACAGTTGAGACACGAACGCAAGTCTCTGCAATAACAACCCTTTCCCATGCCTCCAGTCTCAACAGAGCTTGATGTGTTGTAAGATTTTAACAGTTTTTACAGTGATTACTGAGACACTCCCGACTGAACTACCCCAGTTGATTACAAGGAAACTTCATATATCAGAATCAGTTTAAAACCAGTATCGCCAGTGCCATCTATGTTTTAAATAGTACTCAAAAGTTGTTTCGTATTCTAATAATAGGTAATCTGATTCTAATAGCAGTGAAAACATAACACATTTTCTCCATTTGAATTTGTTCTCTTTAGCTTGATTAAATAATGCAGCTGATTCTTATAACCAGTTAACATGATAGACAGTGTCTGCACCGTGTGTGTGTGTGTGTGTGTGAGAGAGAGAGAGAGAGAGAGAGAGAGAGAGAGAGAGAGAGAGAGAGAGAGAGAGAGAGAGTTGTATGAACTACTTGGTACATGTCATTTACTTATTTGTTACCGCTCCGGTGTCTTAGTGGTTAGAGCGTTCGCCTCGGATGCGGGAGGTCGCGGGTTCGATCCCCGGCCGAGTCATATCAAAGGCTTTAAAATAAAATAAAAATGGTACTAACAGCTGCCTCGATTTGTTATCCATAACTACAAAAGACAAAATAAGCTATGAATCACAAGCAAGAAATTATGTTTGTCTCGTTGTATGAGGATTCCACTCTCTTTTCTTTTTTTCTGCTCGTAACCAACACTGCTCTTGATAGCCTCATCTTTCTTGCCATTTTCTGTTGATGGTTCTGTAGCACGTTTTCTTAGAAAAATCCCTTTGTATCCTTGACTTCGATGTCATTCTGTTTCAGATTTTTCATCTCTTACCAGGATCCATTTTCTCGTCTCTTACCAGAATCCATTTTCTTGTCTACTGCATCTTCAGCATCGATGAAATCTTTTAGATACAGATTTTCTCTACTTCCAAAAAATGGCTTGTACTGAACCGTCAGAATCGTATGTATGTTGTGTATTGTCCGTTCTTCTTTCCATACTTCCCTGATTAAAATATTTCATGATTTCATTATTCAACTTCTGCTTGTTCTGGTTCTTTCTTCTCACGTTTTGCTAAATGCCATTCTTTTTGACATGCATTTTCTTGTTTTAAAATATCCTGTGTGTTTGGACTTAGAACCCATCACTCAAAAATATTGTGGGCGGTTTGTTCTTGTATCCTCACCTTTGTCAAGATTATTGCTTCTGCTTAACAACCTTGCATCCATCAAATCCATCTGTAATGGTTTTAGTCAGTTCAGTGTTTGGTTTCCTTTGAGTGTTCATAGATATTTCACAATAAAAAGTAAGGACATGATATTTGTTATTTATTTTGATTATTATACATGATAATTAGCAATGGATACAGAAATGGGCCTTTTTGAACCTGACCTTTTATGCACAAGTCCATTTTGGCCATGGACCTTTTTCACAGAGGTCCATTTTGACCCTGAACCCTACAGTGTAGCGTAGTCTGTAGAGTGTGGCTGCTACCTAAAACGTAAATATTGTTTTGTTATAAATTAAAAATCTCAATGAACAAATTGGGTCAAGAAAAAATATAAAGGGGCTCCCTCTCACGCTTCCCCCAGCTCCACCATCTCACATGTTACCTTTCAGATTGCAGCCAGAACCATACATCCATTCACAAGTACTGGTTAAAATTCAGTATGTCTAAGACTGAATAAATGAGCAAATGACATATACTTTTGTAGCCATTATACTTGTAAGAAATGCCAGGTATACATTACAATGGATAGAGCTCTGTATAAAGTACTGTGTACACCTTTTAACTGTAAAATTTTGATTCAAATGGTACATTTTGTGAGATTATAGTCACAATTTGTTTGCAAATATATTCTGTGACACTAGTTTAAAACAGAATTTACCAAGTATGACAGTTAATTTAAGTCGTTTTTTTTTTTACACATCATCCATATTTTAAACATATCATAGCGATATCAAACCTTGTATGCAATAATTTTTCTATGGTATTTCAAATCAGTTCATCCTTGACTAACCAGCATTGAAAATTTAACCTAACTTGCCTTTGTTTTTGACAAGAGATGTGAACATTCTGCACTTGCATTGTTGTTTAATTTTTTTTTTTTTTTAATGCAGGGGAAGGCCCTAGTAGTGTCAAAAGAAGCATTCCTTCTCATTTCTGACTTTTGGTGTGTGGGTATATTTAAATTAAAAAGAGTATTTAGCATGGTTGGTAGTTGTCACATTTGCTGAACAGTATTTTGATAAGGAAAAAATGTCTTACTTAAGTATCCCACTGTAAACAGACAAAAATCCATTTACAGGTTTTATTGAATATTGCATTTCTTGTTCAATGACACGCTAAGTATGAAATGACAACTTTTCTCAGATAAGAGGGAGACAAACACAGTTTAAAAGAGAACAACACTAAAAATGGTTTCCATGTCTTGAATACCATTTCCTTGCTTTTTTTCATGCATTGTTAAGAACTAACACTGACTATTCAAACAATTGGAAGTTCAAATATTTTCTCGTTGTCTGACTACAGGCCCTGTAAGCTAAATGTTCCTTCAGTAAAAGTCTGTGTGAAGCAACATTCATATGGTTATTCTCACCATATCACAATTTTGTATCTCTACCTAATATGCCCCGAAGTAACCCCCAAAAGCAGTTAAACAACTGCTCTAATTATAATATAATGCTGTCGGGCATTTCTGCGCACCTAAGGTTTCAGTCACCAATACTGAAGCAAAAGGCATACCGAATACGACCGATTGACGAAAATAAAATACTACAATACTTACAATTTGAAAAGATGCAATTATCACCAGAATATTCTGTTCAAAATAATATTAATTTTGGGCACACCGGATACCACCCCGTGTTTTCATGACTCACGATATGTCGGCCTATTCTGCACACAGCTTTGAAAAGATGCAATGTTTATGCAACGGACTATAGAAAATGAAATACATTACTTTGGACTGTTTCTGTCAGCATTTCAGTCAAGTAATTAGGTCAGGTTTATAGCTAGTTTTACAAACTTCAACGTAACAATGCCAATAAATGGCAAGCGAGATTAAGCCAACTAAACCGATCTTGTAACAAAATTAGTAAAGTTCAACATTTTACAAAAAAATAAGCTATTATGTGGAAGAGAAACAATAATGAATAGGGTGTAATGTGTTTACAACGTCTTGTTTATCACAGGGGTTCGTTACAAATAAAATTAAGAGTCTAACCTGAAATAATATAACACAAGGGAAGACACGAGTCCGCACCCCTCGGCAGTTCCAACCCTGCTAGTTTATCCTAACTGCGTTTGCTAATTTCCAACTTAAGCCAGTCGTAATCAAGAATAGTTCAGTTTTCAAAACAGCTCGATACACTTCGTTCAGTTCGTGACATATTGGAGAAAATGCAAAAACTGTTCGCCGATTTTGACGTCTGGACAAAAAATGGCCCCATGTTATGGAGCCCCCACTTTGTTGGGGGTGGGTTGTTTGTTGGAGGTATTGATTGACGGATTGTACCTTCTTACAAGGTGTCCGCTTTATTGGGTTATCGTTGTCTAGAGGGTGATCGCTTTCGGTGTTATTGCCCTGATCGAGTAAATATTAATATAAAGTGTGAAACTTATAGGTGGAATAGATAGAGATCTGAGCAGATATATAAACAGAATGACACGAGCCCCCGTACATGAAAAAAACCCAACAATTTAATCAATTGCATAACAACTGTGATAATACATTACATTAGGAAGATACACTTCTTTTGAAATAAATCATTCACCGAATTTCAAACACAAATATACTTATATAAATAGCCGATCTGTTTTAAATGATAGAATTGGTTCATCATAGAATCGAGTGAACAATCGAAGTCATTGCCTTGTACAACTTCATAACCTGCTTATTTCCCATTCATTCCAACTTCACTGTGGCTGTCCTTCTTGGCCCTTTTCGCTTTTCTTTTCTCTTCTCCAAACTCTCTATTGTCTCGGCCCTCGAACTTGGTGTGGGTAGGTGGATACGTAAGTACGTGATAAGTAGTTACTTGGATAAGTAGGTCGTGGATACGTTCAGTGGAACCACTTTCCCTTTCAAATAAACAGAGAACAACCTAAATTTCCTGTCAGATATCCTACTGGGAATAGATCATTACTCCCCTCTCGTTATGTCAGATATCGTTCTGTCGGAATTCAAACAGATACCAAAGGCTATCTGGTCAAGCGAAACATGGCAGACCATAAACAAACCCAGTTTCATAAGATTAATGTACTTCCTAACGGCTATTTCAACCTGACTCACATTATCATCCCACGAGACATAACAGTTCTGTTCTCGTCTCAATTACACAAATGAATGAATGAAATTCATTACATGGCTTAACTACGTTAATTTCAGTCAATACACACATTCAAGTCTTTTAGCATACATGAAATCTCACTTCATGGCTTAACAACGTTAATTTCAGTCAATAAACACTCAAATCTTTATCATACGTGAAATCATCTAAGGTCGGTGACTTCACACGGATTCTCGTAACTCATATCAACTAAGGTAAGGCATGACATTCTTAGAATACCTATTTCCCTACAACAATCAAGACGACACATTCAGACAATTCGTCAAACTTATATAAAGAAGATCATTTACGGATTAGGATAGATGAACTCACACAGTTGTATTCATATCAAGAAAATTGATTTACGAATGTAAACAAATAAATTCATGCAAATATAAGCAAATAAACCAAGCAAATCATTATATTCATATTAACGAATTACATGAGATTGGCGCAAATACCTTGTGCTTTCAAGCTTTGCTCGCTTCTACCGCCAGAATCGTGTCCGTTGACTTTCCAGACATCCGGTACCTTGGACAATGTTTATACGAGAGAATTTCTTCTAAATTCAAACTCGGAGTCTCCTCCATTTGTTTTCTCTTGCAGAAAAACGTAGACTGACTAAAGTTTGCAATGGGACATATTAAACCCGACAAATTTCGTGTGGTAACCACGCCCGTTATTTAGCGTAACCAATCCGGATTAAATATACCTCCCGCCTTTTATAACTAGGCGCCAAAATTGTAGTCTGCTTGACCTCTAGATTTCCAAATAACTGATCCTGGACAATTTCAAAATCTGACATTTCCGATACCAGATCAAAGTTAACTCTATCCTTCCAGTGTGTCTGACTGTTAAATAAACGAACGCTTAACTAAGAATCACTTCTCTTATGACACAGACATTACAAATTGTTGCAGTATGTCGATTTAACACGCACCGGTCCCCATAAATCTAATTAATCGTTCACCTGCCCAAATTAATGTGCTCTTCATAGATCGACAGAAATTTTCACCCTTACAGCCCAGCAGCGCCATTTGCATTCGGATAGTCTTGAATTTCACCACTGACCGAAAGGTAAGATCCGATGTTCGGTTGTTCGGATCTTACCTTTCGATCAGTGGTGAAATCCAAGACTATCCGAATACAAGCGACACTGCTGGGGCCATTTTTTGTCCAGACGTCAAAATCGGCGAACAGTTTTTGCATTTTCTCCAATATGTCGCAAACTGAACGAAGTGTATCGAGCTGTTTTGAAAATTGAACTATTCTTGATTACGACTGGCTTAAGTTTGAAATTAGCAGACGCAATTAGGATAAACTAGCAGGGTTGGAACTGCCGAGGGGTGCGGACTCGTGTCTTCCCTTGTGTTATATTATTACAGGTTAGACTCCTAATTTTCTTTGTAACGAACCCCTGTATTGCTTATGGGGAAAGATATCAAAGAATATAGAAACAGACTATAAGCCAAGGAATTTGTTGAGAATCCCGTTTTAGCGGCAAGTTGACACGTTGGGTAGCAAACGATTTTGTACGTGTGGGACAACTTCTACCAAAATTGGAAACTTGGATTAAAATGCAGAATTCTTTTAAGGTATACGTTTCCATCTTTTAAATAATGTATTTATTTGTACGATTCTAAAAGATACCTAGCAAATAGGATTTTCTGGGTTACAGGTTCAAGAAGGTCATGGAGTGGATATTCATGTTGACATTTAGAAATCACATTTTCATATGCATTTCGAGCCGAAATATGGGATATTTTTGTACTGTTTATGAATATCACTTTCCTTAATTAAAGTACGACCGTTCTTTCTTGATACAAAATGGATTTTGACCCAAAATAACACATGATCCAATGTTTACAGAAATTACGTATCGTTGCGCAGAATTACTCGACACGAAGTCCTACAAGGTAAGGCATAGCACATGTTTTTGTTTAAGTGCTACACCTTACAACCCAAATAACGGCCTTGCATAGCCTGTTCCGATGTCGTTGACATCGGAACGAGTAGTCAAAGTTTCAGGAATATCTCACACACTTGGCAGCCTATATCGACACTCTTCCACTAATTTATGTGTAATTAACATACTTACTGTGCTGTCTTTATCTTGGTGGAAGGAAAATATGACACTAGCAAATGGACGCATTTTCATGTTGCCATACAAATGAATTTGTTGCAATGCGACCGTAGTCGAGGTATGCCGAAGTATGTTTCAGTAGGTTCATGTGGGGGATATGTTTCTTGAACGAAACTAAACGTTGCTTATAGTTCCAATAGGCATAATATATTGTTTATTCGTTTCGTTAAAGAATAATATTTCGACCTAACCCGATTTCGGCATTTCCGGATTTCATCGCTTTCCAGCCAACTGAAATGAGGCCAAAGAAATTTGAAAATAGGCCCATTTCTTTTGTGAGAATTTGAATTTGTTAGAGAAAAGACATCAGGCATGGGCGTCCGCAGGATTTTTTGCAAGGGGGGGGGGTCAGGACTTTGTGCAGGAGGGGGGGTCAGGATTTTTAGAGGGGGGGTCAGTCAGTCACGGCTGGGAGAGTTAGTATAAGAAGCAGTCTGAAACTAAAGCTAATATTTATTAAGCGTTTTGAACAGAATCTTGTGACATATTTTCAGCTTCATTTGCATGATTAAACTTTGTTGGAATATATATATATATATATATATATATATATATATATATATATATATATATATATATATATATGCAGTATGATTTCGGGGGTCACGTGACCCCCCTTGACCTATGCTGTGGGCGCCCAAGTTACCTCCTCACAACCCCTCGCTGCTAATAATCATAAAAAGGTGATTCGTATAAAAAGTTCATGTTGAAGTGATTAATGGTGATGCTCAGATTCTTGAACTATCTGACATGTACGCTATCCCAGTCTACTATGTACAGTCGTATAGAGTGCGCTGCGGTCTCAGAACCTGACCTACCTTGTGACCGATCTGTACTCGTTATGTTGACTTGGTTTCCATGCTGGAGCACGTGATTTGATGGAAATTGCTCCGAATCGAAGCGAGAGTTTATGCTTTCGAGACTTGCTAAAGACACTAGTGTAGTGTACTTAATGAAACCAGACATTACCTCTGAATGCAATCTGATTAAAATCCAAATGTCCACTGTTCTCCGTTAAGATCTGACATTGACCGCTTAGGGGTTATGTTCTGGTGACCTTTCAGTTAACCAATAGAAATGCAGCTTTCAAAAATCTGAAAGTGAATCAAATCGTTCGAAACAATATGATCTTCAGCCATATTTCTCAGTTTCCCAAACGCAAAGATATAAGACTTCATCTGATTGACTGATAAAAGTAGCGATTATGTAACAGTATAAGTCATCAGAACATGACCCCTAAGCGGTCGCTGTCCGATCTTCACTTAGGACAGTGGAGATCTGATTTTGATCAGAATGCCTCTGAATGATAAGACTTCTGTCCAATCCTGTATTCTATTTAGGGCAGAAATGCAACGAATATATGGCTGAAAACACAGAATGTAAAAGTTAAGTTAAAATGTCCTGGTAGGATTACTTACATCCAAATTCCTACAAGTGTAGGTGAAACGGGATCTGAGATATTGAGGATCTAACGAACATGTAGGTAAAATAACAAAAATACTCTCAAGCGTGAATAAATGGTCGCATTGACCTGTGTTGGTATGGTTGAATAACTCTCTTAACAGTACATCCAAATACAATTTTTCATGAGTGTCGGTCAAAGAGTCCAAGATATTGAAGGTGTTACGAACGAATAGCTGAAAATACAAAAGTTACTTAAGCATTGTAAATTAAGCCACAGTGATCTAATTGATATATAGCAACGTTAGTTTCGTCCTGATAGAGCTACATACCAACATGTTCGTGCGTGTAGGCAAAACAGACCAAGACGCTGCAGATGACGTTGATGACGCAAGGTGCGTGTCCAAAATATAAAAGTTAACCAAACATTGCACATTAAATAACACTGACGCATTTTATGCATGGCTGGGTCACTCTTCATGAGATGCATCCAAATACCAATTTCATAAGCTTATGTGAAATTGGGTTTGGTATTTTCGGCGATGGTGGTGAAGAAATACTGAGGGTAACATATTAGCAAAAAATCGACAAACACACGAACGAACGGGCAAAACGATATATCCCCTCCCAACTTCCTTGGCGAGGTGATAGCGTACAGTACTGTTCTTTAAGACTACCAAGCCGCCGGAACTACAACATTTAGAGAAAGAAAGACCGACATTGTCTGATCCTTCAATTGCAAGTACTGCAGCATGAACAAGTATCCTCACACATGTAGCATACATCCCCCCCCCTTTTTTTTTTC
>JAECUM010005282.1:0-69915 GCA_016617855.1 Megalonaias nervosa
CAATATTTCATTTGTTCACTCAAGTTAGAAAAAGAAAACACTTCCTGTATAAAACTTCAAGAGACAGAGTCAAAAGCTTTTTAAAATCAACCTGTATAATAATACCATTTATATTATTCTCTTCTGTAAAGCATATATTAGTATATATCTCTCTAACATAAAAATGACACTGAAGATTTTTACACATATTAAAACAATATATATATATATATATATATATATATATATATATATATATATATATATATATATATATATCTTTCAAGAAGGAAGGCAATATATTAAATGTGCAGTAATACGGTCAATAAGTTAAAGACAGGAATTATCAAAACGTAATGAAAAGAATCCATTGTAAATAAATAATAAAAATAAACAAATAATTTAACATTTTAAGGTTAGCGATAACAAAGTTTATGAATATATTTAAACGTGTTCTTAACAGCGTTGCATGTGCAATGATGCCCATGACCACAAATGTCACAAACAAATGCATGTTTAACCTCCCGATTACAATGAATACATTGAATATCCGCCATTATACAAATTGTTTTATCATATTTGTAAGAAATTGCAAAACATTTATAAAAGTGTATAGAAAACTGTTCAAGAAAAACAAGAATAAACAACAACTGCGAAAAAATTAATTGGGTATCGCTGAGACAAATTTTACAAGACAGATAATTTAGAAAACCAAGAAAATAATTACTGAAATATTAAAATAAATAAATAGGTTGTCATAATATTAATCTACAAACAAATCCATAAGCAACTGAATAAGTGATTGCCAGTAAAGATCTGTTGGTTTTTATAGGGACTGCATCTTGTATTTATCTAATTACTTGTTGTACCAAAATAAACATCATCGGAAATAAGAGTATCTAATCCAACGGCTGGACCTTTTTTTTTTTTTTTGTTGACAACTTTGATCTTATTTTATAGTTGAAAGATGTCAGCTCATAAGTGTTAATCGTATAATTACTGATCCATGAACAATAAAGCCATTAAGTCTTCTTTGTGTTTGTCTTCAATGCATTATGTGTACAATCGTTGCTCAGGCAATTGCTGACATAGGTTTATTCTTTGAACTAGCAGCAGGAGGTTTGAACAGACCAGATTTTCAGACCCAAATAAAGCTTCTTACGAAGGTTAAAAAAATACAAGGGGCAATAATGCTAAGCGGGAAGGGCGAACAGACTAGTCCATTCTTGAAAATAAAGCTTCCTACGAAGCGTCACCGAGATCTCTAACCGACCGAGGTCTCTCTAATTGGGTTTGCGTCTTCGTTTACCTACCCGGACACCGACGCTCTTCCTGCTGTTGTGGTGTTATTAAATCATTAATAATATCAAATAATAATAAAACTAACCATGGAATCTCGCACAGCTAAACTAGCTCGACAACGACTAGAGACAATTAAGAAATATCTCCCTGTCCGTGATTCTGTCAAACAAAAATTACAAGAGCGTCAAGAGTCTATGGTGAAATTTACAGAAGGTGCAGAACAGTTATTTAAACCGGTTACGAAGGCTACCGAAGGAGTTACAAAGGCTACCGTGGGTCTTCTTCCCACGTTGGAGCAAACCGCTAAAGCAACTGGAAAAACAGCAGAAAGAACTAAACAAACAAAAAAGATTCTAAGAGATCTTCCAAGTGAAACAGCTGGTGCTACTTATCAACCACAAACACAAGAAATACTTGAGGGTATTGACCAGCTTCGTTCTGAAGCAGCCGATATAAAGGATCTTTTACCAAAATCAGAACCAGAACCGGAACCAGAACAAGGAAGAGTCAGAACTGAACTGAATGATAAATTTACCGAAAATAGTATTACCTTCATAAAACAACTTAACAGTATGCGTTTGCCTTGCAAAGTTTTGATCGAAGAGAAAGCGTTTTAAAACCCGAGTACGCTGATGATGCTGCAGGTCATGAAGCCTGGTACAAATGGATATATCGCATACACTACGGAGTTGATCAGGCCAGAAGTAGTGATACAAAATATATGGCATTTAATACTGGGATAGATAACTTTATTGCACGGTTACAACAACCACAGCCAGTATCACAACAACCACAGCCAGTATCACAACAACCAGGCAAAAAATCCGGAAAAGGTCTTCCCACTGGCAGTGTAAAAACTCTTCCGTTGCCTGATAAACTTTGTCTTAATAACATCCTTGCCGACGTGGACAGTCTAGAAATTCTGATTGGCGGATGACGAGCAGGCAATAATTCCCCAGAAATCATTTATGAAGCAGCTGCTATTTGTCAGAGATTATTTACAGGCGGTATCATGGATATTAACGTTTATCGGTCTCTCATCGATGAAATCGTTGATGATTACCACAGTGATTGAGGGTATGCAATTAGATCAGTGACAAGAAAATAAGATGATTATACTGTAATGTGTCGAATTTTGAATAAGTATGGAACCTTAAAATTGAATTCATTGTGCATTAAAATTTTATTACAGTCAAGCCAGAAAAGTCTTTGTGAAGGGTCACTTCGACCTTTTCTCCATGTCAGTGTTAAACTTGAAAGGCCAGCATCTATGGCTCATTGAGAATTCACCTGGGCATCGCAACGCTGTCCTGAGAAAGTAAACATTTGAGTTACCAGCCATAACCGCTTGATAGGAACCCATGTCAAATAGTCATTTTCAAAGGGAAGTTGATATGCATCGTATTTCTCAGATTCTAGGCTGTCAAAATCTGACGAAAGAAATGATTATCTTGGGGAAAAATTAGGAACTGCTGATTACGATTGGTCAGTTTAAATTAAGGCGTACACCTTGGATGTAATGTGATTTAAAAGTAACTACCTTGGTCGAATTTCTTTAGTCGAAATTTCCTGCGAGAGGGACAAGTTTGGCTCCGGGGAAACCTAAAGAATAGTGCTTTCCTCGTTAAACAAGTAAAAGGGACCAGGTGGCTGTCTTGTAAGAAAAGACAGGCTTTAGTGCTTGGACGCACAATTTCTGAAAAGAACAGAATTAAGGAAACAGCTCCCAGGAACAGACGGGGACAGTCCGAAGACGGAAGTCTGAAAAGAGATAAAGCGTTCAGAATAGAAAGATCAAGGAAGATCAACATATACACGTGAAGGTGGGAGGACGTGCGATACACGGAGACGAACACAGAAAGCGACGCTAGGTGATGCAAATCAGGCGCGGACATAGTGCTCTTTTCACCACGCGTTATCATGATGAAATAAATCCAAAATAGAACACTGCTATTAAATTCTGTTAACGTAAATTTGTTGGAATTGAAGTTGCCACTATTAGTTTCTTATTGATTAAAAATTGTTATTTTCTCGTCTAAGGGGGCTCGTATTGTATTATTTCTTCTCAATAGTCTTGCTCAGTTCTCTGTTGATGTTCTATCTATACACTCACACCGGGCAATAAAATCGAGGGAGGTCATCCTCTAGATAACGCCAGCCAAATCTAATTAACCACCCCTCTTTACCGAGAGGGGAAACGTTACATATACATAACGCTCAACGTGGACCTATCATGGTCAGGGTGATAAATTCGCGATTACCTACGTATAAAGTTACCTACGGAGATGGACTCGGTGATGTTATTCAAGGTCTATTCAGAAGGATAGCCCCAAAAGCAATACAGATTGCAAAGTAACTGGGAATGAAAGCTATTGATGTTGTTCGTGATAAAGGTATGGTGCTGTTGGTGATGTTGCCGGTAAAGCATTCGCAGCAATCAAAGATAGACTAACACGATTAGTACGACGAAAACTTCAGCCAGTAAAATTACCCAGAACTGAAGTTATGCCTGCAAATGTTAGTAAAATAATAAATCAAGCTGCAAATCAAAAACTAGCAGAGTTGGCTGGTGCACCCCTATCAGAAAAAGAAAAAATATAACTGCAAGTTTAATAAAATGTTCAAGCGTGTATCTGATCCCGCATTCGACATGGATGCGCCAGTCCTCAAAGATGAATCGGAACGTGATTATCAATAGTATTCTTATGACGCACTAGAGCCAAATCAGCGTGGGGGAATTGAGCTGCAAGTTCAGGATACAAGTAGATATTTCTTACCCGCTGAAGCATTTACTGAAGTAGAAGGCGAAATTCTAAAAACAGATGATACTGAATATGGAGCTAATGTTAGAGTTGGTTTTCTTAATAATGACATTATGGCGTTGTTCAACAGTGCCACGTATAGCATCGACGGAAGAACATTGAATCATGCCTGGAAAACGTCGACGTTGCCACGACGATATTGGGTCTAGCAAGATACAGCGATGATTACTCGAGATCAGCTGGTCCATCAATGATGTTTGTGAAGGATACTACTGACCACCCTAACAACATACTGTATAATATAAGACAACCAAGAAACAATGCCGACAACGCTGACGCTGATGTGTGGCCGGTGCTTCATGGTGCTAATCAATAATTCAACTTAGGATTCATAGCGCGCCGATCAATGTTGAAAGATAGTTGTAGAAGATTTTCATGTGCAATTCCACTGTCGCATATCTTTGGATTTTGCAGAAATGTCAGAAAGGTCATTTTCGGAGCCAAGCATACAGTTGTAGTCGTATGAAAGGCTACCGACGACGATGCAATCTGGTGTCCTCTCGGTGATGCGGGTAAAGTAATATTAACAAAACTTTCATTGTGGATGCCAATAATGACTCCACCACTCTACTTTTATGGACTCAGGTGGTAAATCAACATTATCATGGTTGACGATGACCACAGATAATGTTCAAAGTAACACTAATGGTTTATTCACATGGCAGATAGCATCACAGCAAGGTGTTTCTGCGCCACGAAATATATTTGTTGCTTTCCAAGATGCTGCACAAGTAAACTCACAAACACAGAGTACAATGATATTTGACAAGCTTGGTGTTACTGAAGTTTCACTGAAGATAAACGGGCATTAAGAACCATCTGAAGAAGTATTACTAATTTTTGAAAATAATCACGTTGCACGTGCCTATCATCGTCTGATGACGTTCATGGGATGTGATCAAAATGTTGATTCTGGTCTACAAATATCACAGCTAGATTTTACAACTCTGTATCCGATCTATTATTTTTCGCTGAAACACTTGGATTTATTTAGGCAATCTGTCGTTGATATACACTTTCGAGCTCGTGTGGCAAGAGGAGCTATTACTAATTACAGAGCAATCGCTGTTATACTCTCAGATAAAACAATGCTGCTTGAAGGTGTTGGTGGACGAATGAGAGTTATTGATGCCCCAGTGGAAAACATGTAATTAAATCGCTCATGATATTATAATGTCATATCATCATGTTAGTGTTACTCGGACTCCTGGTCAGATTAAAAAGCTACAATCAGTATCCAAAAAAAGAATTCTGGAATAAAAATATTGCTGAAATCAGCACAGATAGCAGGTGGTCCAAATAAACTATCACTGACAGAAAGTCAACTCATGCGTTTCAGTGACGCCAAACGATCAAAGACCGGCGTACGACTCGATCTTTCTGCGGGTGCCGTTAGCGACATTGATAAGACGGGTGCTGTTGGAACTGCCGCTGAGATGGAATCAAAGAAAGCAACAGGCCAGGGAATAATGACTTCCAAAAAGGGCGGGTTCTAAGACTGCCAGGAACATCATATTCGTGGTACGGGCGAGGTCTAAGACTACCTGGGACACTTCGTTGATGTTTCCCATGTCCAATTTTGATTTGCTTGATGCTGCTAAAAAATTTGACATAAAAAACTTCAGAGGTGTTTTTATGCGTGATCAATTAACAAAACAACCAAACCGTGTTGAAACCGGGATCATTAATCTCGATGGAAGGTCTGGTCCGGGTACTCACTGGGTTGCATGCGCTATTGATCCACGTGGAGTTGTTTATTTTGATTCGTATGGGTTGGCGCCACAGAATGAATTTTTAAAATATGTCTGCGGAAGTCAAACTCCAATCTGGTATTCAACATTACCAACAGAGACAATAACTGATCCGCCAATATGTGGCCGTGAAGTACTCGCTGTACTCGACGCCGTGTCAAGGTTGCTGACACCACCACATAAAGTCGTGCACGAGTCGTTTTAAACAGGTCTTAGTGTAATATACAATGGTAGATATTTACGGAAGGTCTGTTAAAGAGAAACCTAAAGGTGACTTATCCAAATATGCAACACTTTACGAGGTCAAGAATGAGCTCGCTGATCTTTTGCGTCTCGCAGGTGTGGACCAAAATGAAGTCGTTGTTTTTCAGGATCAACAAGGACGGTTAAAGACGAGCAATATCCCGCTGACAGATATTATTCAGCGGGTTCCAGGTGCGACCGAAGATAACTTAGTGGTGTTTGCTAAAAACGGTAAAATTAAAAACTCGGAGGAATCAGTTCTAACTCTCATGGGAGAAATTACTGGACGAATCAGAAGAATTGGAGATATTATGTATGGAGATCTCAACATGAGCAAAAATACAATTATTAATGTGAAAGAACCAAAATCAGACGATGATGTGGCAACAGAAAGATACGTAGACAGCAACAATGCCAGATCAGAACTGAGATCGACGATCGTTTACTATCCGCCGGTGATACAATGACTGGTTCTCTCAAAATGGCTAATAATAAAATTATTGGTCTTAGAGAACCAGAATCAAATGATGACCCTGCAACGAAGGAATACGTCGACAATGACAACATTCCGATAATGACTTCGCTGATGGCTATCAATGATGGATTGGTCACATTCAGATCTGATTATACTACTCACGTAAACACGGTTTTGAAACTTCGCAGAAATGCAAATAGATCCATTAATGAATTGTTTGGAATTCCAGCAGCCGTTGACATTAGGCTCTCCGAAATCAAAAAGATTACCGACGACATCAAAGAGATTACCGATCATACAACACCTGCACATGCAGTAGCGTCTGGATCAGCATTATGGTCACCACTTAATAAATCTATTAAACATGCTGCCAAGGTTACCATGCCGGTATACAGATTCTCAGTAATCGGCGTTGCAATATTTACAGTATCTACCTCAGTTTCACGGCGTTATCCACTAATTCGATCTTCTGGATCTGTGTTAGTAGTACTGGATCAAAACGACGAGGAAACATTCGTGGTGGAACCCTAAGAAAAAGGCACCCGCGTGTTGTACTATTGGTGTATTGAATTCGTCGCCATCATACCACCTACTTAAAAATTAGCAATATACATAATGAACCAATCGATTGACGTTCAACGTTTCAGATACGATCAAGCATGCGAGTGGCATCGCCAACTGCAAAATATCATCGATGAGTATACAGTAAAACAAAAAACAAATACCGCAGACGTGTTGTTGTTACTGATATAATTGTATACTCTGCATCTGCGGTCATCGCTGGAACAGTAACGGTCATCGGCGCATCATCAGCGTCATACGTGATAGCACCAGTGATAGGAATTGGTGTCTCAATTGCAACAGGAATTGCTGGTATTCTTAATATCATCGCAAAAAGAAAATATCCACGTGCGCGGTTAATAAATTACACGAGTATACAATAAAGTTGCATACGGCTACACTAGCACATGCCAAATTATCTTCGTTGATATCTTCAGGTCTCAACGATGGAGCAATATCAGAACAGGAATTTGAAGAAATCATTAAGATTTATCATGAGGCAATGACGTAGTCATCGACTGTGTCAGAATCTACGAAAAACGATATTAGATCTCCGATGATTTAAATAATAATATCGCAAGAATTATTACAGCAGATCGTCGCTAATACAACTCCGTCAAAAAGCACGATGATATCAGCAAGCTCAACCAAGCCTGAGTTCGACGTTAGCTTTCCAACTGCTATTACAGTAAAGGAAATATCACTAGCACAATTACGAGTGTATCATAGCTGGCCAAATATTAGATCAAAGTCATTCGGTGGATTGCAAGCAAATAATTCACTGGTATTTGCTTATAAGAATAAACCCGATGAAACACCGGATTGGAATGTTATGAGTATACCTACGGGCAGTTATCAAATCGAACAGATCAACGATGAGTTTCAGCGCAGAATCAAATCTATCACAGGAAAAGAATCCAAGATCGCTATCACGGCTCATGAGCCAACGTTATCAGCTGCGATAGAAATATCAACGCTGGACTACAGCGTAGATATATATCAATCATCGATCCGAACTGTATTAGGATGGCCAGAGATACAACCTCCTCCACCTCCAGTACCATCAGAACCTCAACGCGGTGATTACACTTCAGACACAAAAGTATTTTGGAATAAGCTTTATACGATATTACGACCCCAATTACATGTGGGCGTATGTAAAAGAGGATCCGACGCTCAAACCGTATGCTTTCCTTAGAGAAATATGGGATACAAGTATTGAATGGGATATTGAGATTTTTAATGCTCATAAGGAGGGATATCGTTTCGATGCCATTAAAGGTTTATTTGATGATATGATTACCCATCATAATGCGAGTATAGATGAACTAAGCAAGAAATTTGCCAGGTACGTAATAGAATACCCCAATGAGAAACTTCGTGAGGAAATTATTTCACAGATAAAACAGGAGGATGACCTTGAAACTTCGAACCGTAAGATTGTGCAGTCTGTTACTGATTCAACCGATACATATACCAGTAATGGTACCGAACACTCAATCAAACAAGAGTTTTTAAAGGTAATGACAGTATCTGAGGGTGATTTGCCAAAATTTAAATTTTACGGAAATCCTGTCAAAATCAGTAATATCATCGATGAATATTTTCCACAAATCGTCGCCGCATGGAGAAAAATATCCCCACCAGCTAACATCCTCAAGTACAACAATGATCCGCACGGTGGAGGTCGTCATATATCACCAGATGTTGTAATCATTACAACCACGATCGTAGTCAATCTTGTATGTGATGCTATCGATAGAAGTTATCAAGTAGATCTTGAAAAATCTAGTCAGGCCCAGCAGGGATACATTTTATACACTTTCACACCTCAAGCGCCACCCGGATTTTTGATTGTGTTAGAACCCGTTAATCCAGTTTATCTACGATGTCATAATCCGCTGCTGTCATGGATGCATTTTAAACTTACTGACCAGCGCGGATACCTTCTTGATTTACGAGATGAATCTTTAAATATAAATCTGTATGTACGTTCGTAGAACGTCAACGTAGATCTTCACGCTCATACAGCAAAATCAGGATTTTGTAAAATAAAAAATCTTCTGTTCTGAGTTGAAGTTCTACGATGACGCTCTATGGTCGTGCACACATACAATTATATTCATGTGGTATTATATATGTACCAACACGTGGAAGTTTTTATACACAACAAAGCTATGCTCGAAAGCGCCGTCATAACAAGTTTGACACTTCCTCACACAGTAAAATTTAGTGTTGATATATTTGTTGGCGATCACGATTATGAAAATTTTGTGCTGACGCAGGAACAATTAAATGATCTGCAACGTGAACATATTATCAGAGTTGCATGTGATGAGATCAGATTCTGAATTATGCACATTCCTGTATTAAACCTGACAAGCTCAAAAAATATTAGGATTAAACTAATTTTCTCTGTTAAATCTGAAAAAATTACCAATTTTGTCACAGTTTCTGTGAAATTGGTCAAAAAATCTGAATCTGAAACAGATTGACGTTCCAAACAACATTTTAGTCAGAAATGAATTATTTCCCTTGTATCACACCTGAACTCTGTTTAGTGGGTATCGGTGTCACCACTTTCACTTTGTTTACAATACGCTGTCACTACTTTCACTTTCACCAGTGACTTTGTCACTGTGTTTAAAATCGAATATAATCTTTCTCAACTGTCTTACACGCGCATTCACAATCTTTTTTGTTTCGTATTCGCTAGACAATTCTGATCTAATTTTCTCAATCGCGTGTGCGAGTGAAACGAGCTGTTCAACTTGTGTGTTATCGACGGTCGCCAACGACTGTATCATTGACTTCTGGAGTAATTTTATAAACCGGTATTCAGCTGCTAGCGTATATCTACCTTGGGATCTTCGTTCCTGCAGCGATTCAAAATCACAAATGATTTTTTTTAGTATCAAGCTGATCAGAAATTTTTATACCGTTACGTTGTTATTTTTCAATCGCAGAAATAATAGCATTAATATTTTCGGAATTCATTATAGAATAAATATCCGTTTAAAATAAAAAAGTATTTGCATTCAATATGAGGAATGCAGGACGGCACAACACATATATTTACAGTATTTACAGCGTATATAATCTTAATTCTAAGACGGCACAACATAGTCTTAACTATTTACAGTAATCTATTTAGAGTATATACGTCTTCACTATTTACAGAATATAACACTATTTACAGATATAATCTTAACTCTAATTACGGGAATGCAATACACCTCCACTTTGACTCACTTACAGTGCTAAAGTTCTCATTGGCCAATCTTTGTCAGAACAGTGCCACTGTTTCATGTGCTCACTTACAGCGGTAAAGTTCTCATTGGCCAATCTTTGTCAGAACAGTGCCGCTGCTTCATGATTTCATCCTCAGAGATTTTTGCTTACAGTGGTGAAGTTATCTCTGTATTTATATACATGTATCCACATATACACATTACACACACACACAAGTGGGGGCCTTCTCTACGTTCAACAGATTTCTGCACACCCTCCCACGATCAACCCCGGGGAGTGCAAAATAGCATCCACCAGGTGGTGACATGGTGGGAGGGTGTACTTTTTTCTGTTGAGTTTCGAGCAAGGGAGGACTGGTCTTAATTCAGGAGTGAAATACTGAAATGTTATTTTTTATTTATACTTCTTTGAAAATGCTGATCTGGTTATACTATTTACAACACTTTGTACTGAAAGTGTGCAAATATCAAAATATATGGCAGCTGCATTTATCGATTGAAATTCTATTTCTTCACCTGTCTCTGCATTCAAAAATACAACCGGTCTTGGAAATTTTCTATATTTTCCAGTACCTCCTGGTGCAGAATTCTGACTATGTAATAGCCTGCAAATTATTCAAAAAAATTATCGAGTTTTCTGCCGTTGATATGATCGATCACAAGTCCTTTTTCTATCAATCCGTGAAAACACTCGTAGACAAATCTGTGACAAAGATATATTTTGCCCCCAGCAAAGAATATGAGATAACCATTATTATTGAGAAAACCGACTGGTTTTTTAGTCGACAGTGCCTAATTACACCATCACAAGATGCCTGATAATTTATAACGATAGGATGTGTTACAAATTCTCCTTGCTCCATTTATATAGTAATATTATTTGTCTAAATTGTTATTTTATGCTAGACCGAAAATTCAGCGAGATAGTCTTCAACGTTTTCATAGGAGATTCATTAGCGTTATTTTTTTTATTATCAAATACTGTTTTAGCGCTCTATACTTTCTGCCTCCGCAGTCTGCACACAATTGCGTCTCCTCTCGGACTCCTTTGTTACATTTCAAACACGGTTTTGGTCCCAGACTAACTCTCCACACGCTTTGTAGGTGGTATCCACAAAATTAATTTACGCAAGCCCGGTTACAGGGAATTGGAGAGCCAATCATCAACCACTTGTAGTTATTCTTTGCTCGAATCATTATATACTTAAATTAAAGTTTAATTTAAATACATATTTTCCTTATTCATAACAATAGAAAAATTTATTAGATTATCTGCGATCAAGACTTCTCAAGGAAGATTCGATCTTGACAGAATAACTCCTGACTTGCTGAGGCGAGCTCTGGTTGATCCGACGAATCAGACTCTGATCAGTAGTATTCGTGGCGCCAAGAGAGAGTTTCGCAACGACGGCGCAGCTCATGTGTGGTCAACATTCAGAATCATGCGCGACGTTGATGCTACAATGAATGACCAACGACCAAAGACAATTATTGATTATCTCGACAAACAAAGATACTTTTTTAGAATAAAATTTATTGCGGAAGTAGACGCGGAAGTAGACGATACTTGGATTATCCATGACAAAGTGACCCTGTTCGATTACATCACGCTGGAGATATTGTAAAGTTAAGTAAAAATTCCAAACCAGGAATGTTGACTGGTGTTGACAAGCCATATTATGAACGAGCCTGTCCTGTGACGGCAGTTGTTTATGCGATATATCCGCTGAATGATAAACTTAGCGTTGATGATCTTAAACCGATGAAACTTTCGACACTGAATTGTGTAGCTGAGCGAGTTATTGAACATTTTACAAACGCGAAACGTGGAAATGGTATAACGGATTTATTGCGTAAAAAATTAATGAGTGGACTGAGCACGTGAGAGAAAATGGAGCTACGATCAACGACGTTGCATCACTGTAAAAGAAATTAAAATTGCCGATAAGGGTGAAAACAATAACCGGCAAGATTTTGTACGAATCGAAGTATAAATCGAAGGGAGCTTCGAAAGAGATCGTTGATCATAACGCGCATGCGTGGACAATGGATGTAACATTAGTTCCACGAGATAGAACTGTTACATTTTATAGCGGTGATATTTTTGATTTTATAAATAAAATTAGTAAGAATGATCCTGTATCTATGTGGTTATTTCAAAGTTGCGAATGTGAAAATTATAACCAGTTTGTACGACCTAGCGGAGACATTTATCGATCTGAGTCCATCCACGACGAAATGAAAACTCTTGCGCTGAAATATACTGATGATGTCGAACGTTTACTCGGTAATTGTTTTACCGTTCCGTCAATTGCTGCTCACTTTGCCCAGGAGAAAAATTCATGGTCGCCGACAAAATCGGAATTTCTTGTCGATGTCCAACACAGTTGTGTGGAATACCGACATGGTGGGTTGTGGAATACTAAATACGATTATAAGGATATTATCTCATTTCATATGGTTGCATGTTATCCTGGAAGTTTTCTTGGAATGGGAGAGTGTTCTACATATTTTAAGAGATTTGGACATCCAACACACGAAATGACCAGAGTTGCGATAAATGGACATTTACCAGATTTTGATTTGACTGGATTTGCATGTATTGAATCGTTTTCGTTCACGGAAAATCTCCATCCGATTGTTTATGTTTGGTTTGGTCGTCATTTTTCAGAAAATGTTGGGTTCCAATAGTGTTATTATGATATATGCTTGATGCTGGAATTTTAAAATCATTGACGCTCAGTGAAGCAGTAATATCGTATCGTCCACATAAATAGGTCTGGTTACCTGTGGTTGAAATATCTGTTCTTGACGAAATCTTTGAGCGTAATCCCAATGAAATTGAATATGAAAATAAACTTGCAAAGGGTCTCGGCAGAAAAATAATTGGTAAATTTACTCAGGGTGGTTCATGTGATCACAAACGACATTGCACAAGATTAATCATCGACAATGCCGAACTCGATTTTGTAATTACTGATACAACAGAGAAAGGCACATTTATAAGCCGGAATAATGCTTATTTGTCGGATGGAACTAAATTAGGTACAAGTGTGAGCTATTATGATGGTGACTCACCACAGTTTACTCATTTAAGATCTTCGATGCTCGCGTATGTTTTGATAAATTTATTATCGATGATAAATATATTTCCTGATACCGCTGTTAGAGTTGCCACAGATTCATTTTATATAAGTAAAAAATACGCAGAATTGTTAAAGATCGGTACCGATGCATCATGGGGCGAATGGAGAATAAAGCGAGAAAAGATACGCAGTTATTCTGAATCCGCCGACGTTGAATCTAAGGATATTTATTATAAAAATAGTCTTATGTCACAATTATCATCAGCACCATCAGTATATGATCCCGTGGCCAGACATAAAACAGTTTATCTTAATGGATGTGGTGGTTGTGATAAAACAACGCGTGCTATTAAATTATTTCGAAATTTTGATATGGTTGTTTTGACACCTACACATAGACTCGCCAGAGAAATGAGCGAACGTGGAGTGAAATCTTGTACGTATCACAGCTTCTTTAGATGGAAAGGTGATGCATGGACCCCTGAACAAATGGGCGAAAAATACATTCCTAAGAATTTATGGATACCAAAGGATTTGATAGTTGCAAATCGGAAGATAGTTCGTGATTCACTTCAGCAGCAATTATTTTTGTTAGATAAAGAAAAGTTTTCAGATCTACCTTTACTGTTGTGTTATCGTCCAGCAGATACTGGATGGCAAAATGTCGACGTTGAAATTCCAGGTTGCGGTGATAAACAAAAGCTCGTTCTTAATGATATTGTTTTAGTTCCTGTAAGTGCTGTTGAGAGCGCGCTAATTATGGATAAATCTCCATGGACGCTAGGATATGCTATAACGATTCATTCATCACAAGGATTAACTATTTCCGACACAAATATTTGGATTGTTGATGATCGTATTGAGTGGTCGAATTTAGCTTATCTGGCAGTGTCTCGAGTTAGAAGAATGTCTCAGCTGCGGAGAGTTATCATAGACTTCACAGTAAATAATAATCAAACTACTGGCAATGGCGATAATGTAGTAAAGAAAAAATTAGCTGGTTGTAAGCAATATGACAATAAAAAAAAAGCGCGACTTTGATCTCGATGCTGAATTTATCATGACACTGAAACAGCAACAGAATAATCACTGTGCGAGCTGTAACACAGTAATGTTGTGGCAGCATTTGAATACTAATCCAAGACAGTTAACCGTGGACAGAAATAATAGCAGTCTTGGTCACACACTTGAAAATGTGATGTTGACCTGTCTTGAGTGTAATCGACGTCGAGGAGCCAGTTCACAAAAGTGAAGGCGGTGGTAATTGTGTATCTTCAGGAATTACTTGTAATTGTTCACGTACAAATCCACGTTGAGGAGCAGCTGAATCTAGTCTGTAAATTGCAGGTCTACCCGTGGATCTTACCACGCTGGAAATTTTAAATGTGGTTACACTCCAGATTGGGTCAGTCGCTCTTTATTTACCCCCTTCAAGTTCACCAGGTTTATATAAATATCTGACTTTAACATTACCTAGTACTGGTTGTTTTGAGAAAGAGTCATGTCGTTGTACTGGTATATGCTTTTTTGTGATCGCATTGATGGGTTTCATGGAAGTTCCACGAGTAATTTCATTATTTAACGCAGCTATCACACTTGGTAGTCTTGTAACCCATTCACGAGATCTCTTGTCTATTCTGAACTTTATTCAAGGATATTTTCTGCACATATTGATATCCATACAATCGCTCAGCAAGTGTTCGATTAAATCGCTCAACGATTGCCTGATCACGAGGAATTGCGGTGTGCCCTCGTCTGCTTTTGACGTTATGTTGTTTCATCATCGACGTTACTGCACCAAGAAATTCCTTGCCAGGATCAACCTGTAGCAACTGTGGCCATCGTAGGCCACCACGTTGGTAAATTCGTTCAAACGCAGATGCCACTTCAGCTGCTGTTTTAGTTGATAATGGTTCTGCTTCTTCATACCTACTTGCAACGACAATTAACGCGTATTTGTATGTGCGTGATTGACGTCTACGTGTTTTAATAGTGTCATGCGGTAAAAACAAAATATCTGCTTGATGAACTTCATTGGGAGTACTGACATCAAAATGTGCGTACTGAATTTTTTTAGGTGGTGGTAGATAAATTTTCCATATTCCCTGTCGTGCTAACCAATCTGCGGCAACAGAACGTGCGACACCTGCTGAATCAGCAAGTTTGCTAATCGCTGCTTTACCCTTCCAATATCCTCTTGGGCTATAGTAAACCGATTCCATTGTATAATAATAATTAGCAGACTAATTACTGGCCCCTAGCACTAGTTTACTTTTCATCGCAGATTTTACCAGCCAATTAGCAAGCGATTCTCTGAGAGATTTATTTTTTACAGACTTAACGTATGAATTAATTTTACGTCTGCAATATGTCGTTGCTGTAAATCCTGATTTTTATACGCGACATCATGAACGTGGCACGCTTGATCAATCGCATTTATTGGATACTCTCCAGGTCTTGGTTGATCTTTCTCATCAAGTCGGATATCAAGTCGGGTTCCAGGACCACAATAATTATAATAATAATATATAATAATAATTATTATATCCAGAAAGGTGTTTTTCTCCTGGGTATTTAGCCCATGGAACCCCTGGTAACTTTCCCAGTGAAGCAGCGATATCTCCGCCTGTATTCGTACGAGACGAAATAAATTTATACTTTTTTGTACCACATTTCATACACTTGCCTGTAAGTGCACGCTTTTTATTTTTTGTTACTAGTGTTGTTAATCCACTGGTGGGGGTGGGTGCTCTGCATCGAACACAATATAAATTCATATAATTATTATGCTTGTACAACATGGATATCATTGATTTTTCAACGACACGAAAGCAGGAGCCAGTCAAGCATCATCCAGTGCTACCAAATTCTATCTGAGCAATTATCATAGGTCCATCTGGGTCTGGTAAGACGCAATTGTTGCTTAATCTGATAATGAGATGACTCAGGTGGGATAAATTGTATTTAGTGGCTGATGATCAGCGATGCTACGATGTGCTTAAAGATTTTAACGAAAATGCAAAACTGTTGGACGAGGACAGTAATGATATTATTGATTTTATCACCGACATCAGCGATGCGCCGTTGGTAGATGTCTTGATGGATGTATTAATAATCTTGTAGTATACGATGATGTGATGCTGGACAAACAATCAAATCCAGCTCGGATATTTTCCCGAAGCAGACATAAAAACACCGATATTATATATGTTACTCAGCGATATACACAAATACCTAAAGTGATCAGAGATAACTGCAATCTTCTGGTTGTTTTTAATGGTATTGATACACACACGCTACGAAATATTCATCAGACTTGGTGTTCAGGGGACATGGATATGATTAAATTCAGAAACTTTTTCTCGCACGCCAAGCGATTCCTCATGGATTAATCACGATAAATTTACATCATCCTCGGTCGCGATATCGCATAGATTGAAAGACAGCAGGATGGGCGACGGTGTCCGGGTAGGTAAAAGAAGACGCAAACCCAATTAGAGAGACCTCGGTCGGTTAGAGGTCTCGGTTTTGCTTGTCTGTTCATTTTCGTAGGAAGCTTTATTTTCACGAATGGACTGTTCTAGAAACTGGTCTGTTCGCCCTTCCTGCTGCCGAACTGCTTACACAGCCAAGTACCAAACAATGCGGTAGCTGATAAAATATTCTCACCTGAATTTTAAATTAATTTAAGTACAATGCTAATGATCAAAGTCAATCGCAGAGTATAAAACATGCTCAATTTATGGGGCAACGATTTTTTCTTTTTTTAAAAAAAAAAAAGAAAGAATGAAAGAAAGAAAAAAAAAAAGGCGTCAACATGTTCGCGTGACCTGGCGGTATTGTTAGACGCAATCAGTTAATCAGTGAATAAATTCATCAATTTTCAATGAAAATGACAGTTGATTGACAGTTATTCTTGCTGTAGTCGTTCAAATAGGCGTAACAGTGTTGACCAATACCTGCATTTTGGATACAAAAACGCGAAACGGTCCGGTCCGAAACGATCCAGGCCAAATGATCCACGGCCGAATCGACACCGTTATACAGTAGGCCTAGGCTGAAATGATCTAGACCGAAACGACTCAGGGCAGAATCCGCGCGGAACTGGTTAGTACAATATTCTACAGGATGTTTATGTTCTGTGGTAAACTGATAGTAGATTTAGCAAGTGAACAAAATCTTCCTTGGGATAAAATATACTAGGAATGTATGTATCTCGTCACTATATTGTTTACATTCAGCTTTTAACCTTTGGTACTCGATGATAATTACACATAGCCAACTAAGACTTCGGTTTTCACAAAGTAACGTTATATAGACGACTGGGACTTATGTGTAAGTAGAAGAAATTATATTAAGACACGTGAAACTGGCATCACAGAGTGTCGCATTGTTACCATTTTGATGCAGTAATGTGTGGGATATCCTGCACTCAGTTGTCATTTAACTTTTGTCCCAGACTAAATTTCCGAGACTGTTCGCACGCAGATGGCTATTCGCACGGCCGTTGCGTACATAATTTACTTAAAACCATTTGTAAATCTGCCGCGCAGGCCTATCTGATCTGCCTTTGTTTTCTTTTCTCAAGTAATTGACGGTAAAACGGGGGTACAACCAAAGGCGGAACTCCAGGGTCCAATCTGACCCCGGTGGGTGTGTGTTGCAACGCAGTGAAATTGCGGTGGTGATGTGTGTGGATGGGTGGGGACTCCAGGGTCTCCAGCCTTAATTTGGCCTTTGATACAATTTTATGCTTTTACTGATTCACATCCACCAGTAATGCAATAAGATTCATTATTTGTCATAGCCATAACCTCATGAAGAAAATTACCCACAATGACTAGACAGACAAGTTCTTCTCCATCTTTATTTTTTTTTCTTCATATCCATAACCTAATGAAGAAAATTACCCAAAATGACGAGACAGACAATTTCTTCTCCACCTTTTTTTTTTTTTTTACTTCTCTGGAAGCACCAGAATGTCAGAAAAGATGGCAGAGAACGACTTGTTGGTCTGCCACAATGACTTGGACAACTATAATGACTTTTTCATGTTACCGTCTGTGCTTGCGTGTAAGTCCAGACCAGTTGCAAACTGCATAGACCCAGATCTGCGGGCACTTAATGTGCCAGCAGTTCTGGGTCTGTGCAGTTTGATGAGAGTAGTCAGTAGAACAAACAACATAGACTCTGAGCTGCAGGTGCATTATGCCAGGGCGGATGAGAATCTTTGTTGTTTGCAGTTTGCCTTATAAGCAAGTACAAATGGTAACCATCATTTGCTATATATCTAACAGAACTGCATATTCAGCACTATATAAACTGTTCTTTCTCTTGAGTATTAGCTTTACTGTGATCTCATTAAAAATTAATACACAGCAGTTAGAAAATAATTGATTAGTTTCTTATTTTATGGTACTTTGTAGTCTGATAAATCAGGCCCATAAAGCTGTTGACTGCTCCAGTGGGCTAGTGGTTAGAGCATCTGCCTCAGATGCGGGAGGTTGCGGGTTCTAACCCTGGCCGAGTCATACCAAAGACTTATAAGAATGGTACTAACAGCTGCCTCTCTAGGTGCCCAGCGTTAAGAGGTTATTGTTTGGACTGGTCGGCCGGTGTCAGAATAATACGACTGGGTGCGACATCATGCTAAATGTCTGCGGCATAATACCCCAGTGCTTGACATCACTATAAACTGCCACACTGCAGACATCATAGCATTATGACTGATAAATTGTTAAAGCTATGTTAAAAATCCAGATCATACACACACACGTACACACAAAGCTGTATTGTTATTGATCGTTAACCTGACTCATTGATATGAATACATGTTAGTTTAGGGCTTTCCTTATCAGCAGCAAGCCGTGTGATTTGCCTGGCTACTTTGACTTTGACTTTGCACCCAGCTACTTAATAAAACGTATCCCCCAATGGGGGAGGACCCCCAAACCGCCTGCCTACTTTGCTAGCTAACCCTCCAACTTTAATGGAAGGCCCTGTAGTGGACTGATTTTTTGGTCTATATGTCCTTTTGCCCATCAGCATTCTTGGAGTAGGCCATCCTAGACCACAAACTTAACTATATTTTATGTTTAACTGAGTGTACATTATTCAGAATATTCTGGACTAATGCATTCACTGGTCAGAGTATGCATTGTCTTTTGTATTGTGGCCACACAGCAATTATGCAAATAGGCTTTGTAAAAGTTGGTACATGGTGGCTGTGTGTATAGACAATTTCTTCACTTTTCAGGGGAGTGGTGGTGGGGCTTCGTAGATTTGTTTTCAAACCAGAGTATTTTTTTTCTTGTAGCTAAAGACAGCAGATCTGGGTCTGTGCAGTTTTGCAGTTGATAAATGCCAGTAGGGCACAGTGGGAATTACATTTGTCATGAGCACAGTGGCTACTGCCAGTAGGGCACAGTGGGATATACATTTGTCCTGAGCACAGTGGCTAACATCATTAGGGCACAGTGGGAATTACATTTGTCCTGAACACAATGGCTAGTGTCAGTAGGGCACAGTGGGAATTACATTTGTCCTGAACACAATGGCTAATGTCAGTAGGGCACAGTGGGAATTACATTTGTCCTGAACACAATGGCTAATGTCAGTAGGGCACAGTGGGAATTACATTTGTCCAGAACACAATGGCTAATGCCAGTAGGGCACAGTGGGAATTACATTTGTCCTGAACACAATGGCTAATGTCAGTAGGATACAGTGGGAATTACATTTGTCCTGAGCACAGTGGCTAATGTCAGTAGGGCACAGTGGGAATTACATTTGTCCTGAGCACAGTGCCAAGAAAGATATTCTTAGCTTTTATATAATTGTTGCTAATTTGCTTTTCAATTAAGAATTTTTTTTTCTATAAGATGCTAATATCTCAGATCGGTGATGTTTGTCCTCCCTCAATCATGAAAGGACCATTTTTGAGAAGTTCCCCTAAATGAGGTTAGAATAAAAAGTTCAACCCAAGCAAAAAGAAAATGTTCTCATATAAAAGGAGAATAAACATCTAAAACATATTTGGACAGAGTAAAGGCATGATCCAGCAATCCTTCCTGCTTGGAGTTAGGGCATCTTCAGCATTATGGTAATCTTATGTTGGATTTCTTACAACATATTAAGACAAGATTTCAGATATGAAATATGACCTGATCACTTGAAGAAACTGGCATAACAAAGGTAAAATGCTCTTTAAAATTTTGTCAAAGTGATATATATATATATATATATATGTATATACACACACACACACAACACCTGTTACATATACGTTCCTTTTATAGATTGGGCTTGGTGTTGGGGGCTATGGAAAGGGAGTGGGGTGGGAGTGGGGTTGAATGGACGATATAGCACACTCTAGTTTAAATCTAGTTCAGAAATAAATTTGAATCCTTTGCCATTGTAAGGGATTTTTCTTTCAACATTGCTTGTCAACATTCAGGTATCAGGGGTCACGCTACCAGGCGAAGTGGGCGAAAAAGTCGCCAGAGAAAAGCAAAAACGACTTCACCCTCTGATTTTTCGGACGTAAAATTGCTATAGATTATGACTTTTGAGATGCCCCCTCACTGTAGCCAATATGATGAAAATATACCAAATTCTGTTTCGAAATTTAAACATCAATATGCAAATAGTAATTTGCTTTTAAAAAATATGATCGGTGAAGAGAGTTTTCTAATTTATTTCTTTTTTTTAAAATGGAGATTTTAACGGCCGTATTTGCGTATTTTCTTTATAAAATCAGTTTGAAACCGTAAATGAACTTGTAATGGCGGACATCACTGCGTATATGATATACCACTTCATTAAACTATCTGTATTCGTAAATAATTGTGCAAATAGATTCAGGAAAATATATAATATAATGAAAACAAAGTTTAAATATTACGTGATAGGAGATTTAGCCTATATATTTAATAATGTAGGTCAGAAACATGTGACAATCACTGTTGTGGAATTCAAAACAATGCTGCAAGGTCAAGGTTGTTTTCTGACATCCTGTAATTAATTTTCGTGAAAATATGAAAAATATATATAGTAGTGAAGCAAATACTATTTAACCAATGCATATTGTTATTACCAGTAGGTAGACAAATATCACAACCATACTTACGCAGTCCTGTTAATGAATTTTTGTAACGAAGCAAGAAAGTGAGTAGTTATATTAAGAAAACCCCTCTTTCTAAAAATAGATGCACGCATGGCGCGTGTTCTTGGATGTTTCGGTTGGGGGTAAAAAAAGGGTCCAGTTTAGTTATATATCGACTTTAGTGCTTCAGTGTGTTTATGAATAGTTACAGTAATGTTTTATCGGGAAGAAGGAAATCAGGACAAGATTATAGTTTGAAGTCGCTTGTGCATTTATTCCTATGTACATGCATTAGGTGTTGTTTCAAAGAATGCTAGAAATCTTTTTGACTGCCATTTTACACAAAACTTGTAGAAAATAAAATAATTAAGTGGTAGTTTATTAAGCATTTTTACCAACTTGCAATTACAAGACTCTAATCCTGTTACTGCTATCAGTTAAAATTAATTACAGTGTAAAGCTTCTGCTGTGCTTTTTAAGTCATATGGCCAAAACACACAGCATTTACCTCAATCCAAACACATATACTACAAGTATGAATAGAATGGGTATGATTATAATAATTTTTATACACGTACAAAATGTGTTGATATTAAACATATAACACATATTTTTCAACTTGAAAATAAGGCATTGCTTAAAACTGTTAAAAGCATACTGAGAAATAGAGCACATAAATAAGATAATGCAGCTATCTATCTACCTATCTCTCTTTCTCTCTCTCTCTCTCTCTCTATATATATATCGCTTTTCTTGCTTTGGTCTCACTTTTCCCTGTTTAGCTTCCACTTCTCCCTGTTTAGTTCCCACTTCTCCCTGTTCTGACCAAAAGGAGAAGTCACTTCTCCCTAAAATTTAAGTCTAGCTTGACCCCTGAGGTATTTATTACAGGTACTAATACCTAATTTATAAATGCTGATATCTAGCCTGTGTATTACTGAATTTAAATGTATGCAGGTTTAGGATGCTTTCACCTAAGTTCAGATTCATTTCTCTTTTTTTATTTTTTATAGTAAAATAGTTCGAAGATGTCAGGAGCTCAAGGAGGTAACTTTGTCCTTCTTTCTTAGTCTTTATAATAATTGTCTGAAAACAGCTAAGGCTGGAGAATATTGATTGTTCATATCTATCTCTCTCTCTCTCTCTCTCTCTCTCTCTCTCTCTCTCTCTGTTTTTGACTGATCCCTAATATCGTAATTGTTTAGATGAAAACAGTTAAACCACAACTACCTTTACCATGAGTCTTTAATCCCATAATCTCCCCATGGTGCACTCAGGCAGGTGGGGTGGTGGGGTTGCTGGGTAGGTGGTTTTGATTTCCCTGGTCCCGTTCGCTGTATGGTTGTATGTACTTTTATTTGTACAGTGATAGCTTAATAACATGATTACACCAAACTGTTTATCTGTATCACTGAAATTGTTCTATAGTAACACAATAATATAACTTGATGATGGGAGCCTAATTAGTAACAAAGTCTCATGTTCCCCACCTCTGTCACATTAAAATGCGAAGACAGCTATTTTTAGAATGCACACTGCACTTTCTCAGTATGAATTACACACACAAATGCATTATTTTTAACACAGAGTAGTGATAGATTATTTAAATGATGACTGTAATCTATAACATTTTCACATTTGTTCTGCCAAGTTTGTTGCCGTTATGGCCCTTTTTGACTCAGGCTTTTAGAAATAGATTCCAAATACCACGACAATTTATTACAAATAAATCAAAGCGATCCAGAGCTATTTCAAAATATTAAAGTGGTTAGTGTGACGTATTCCTATGTATAAGTAGTGGCTGTTTTGTTGTGTCATTGGGCAAAACACTTGACTTGCATTACCCAACAAACTAATGAAAATCTCTAGGCAAAACTCATTGATACAGGCTTAAATAATTTTGTTTGCATCTCTGATGCACGCCAATCATTTGTAGATGAGATTTTTGTTAAAATTATTAGAACGGATAGATACTTATAAGCTATACAAAATTTAACAATTGTAATTTAACATAATTGTCATCTGAATATGATGTAATTAAATTTTCCCATTATCTTTTCTTTCTTTAGACCTTGGGTTTCCCATGTCAGTTCTATAATAAAATCATTGTGAACCCATTATATATATATACTGTTATTGCTTTTGATTTGCATCTTAATGCAGTCTGTGGCTGAATGTTGTAAATGTACCTTGTCTCAGATTTCAGTGGATCACCATGAAACATGGATGCTGTTTTAATCATCGTCTGAAGATGCTCATATCAACAAATCACTGATTTATCAGTGTTTCTGCTAGGTTTGCACTACCACCAGTACCTTGTACTGGCAAGGATGGAAAAGTCAGTACAAGACCAAATTTTACTGGTACAAATGCTAATCAACAAAACTGATCAGTGTATGGCTTATAACTTTGATAGACTGGAGACAGTTATATTGTAAACAATACTCTAGAGCAGAAAAATGAAATGAATACTATCCTGACCTTTACAGGAGCTGTGTGCATAATGAACAGTAATACAAGTCAACACCATGGCCCTATAGTTCATACTGTACGGAATCACAGATTTTATCCTGTCTGTAAGTCAGTAAATTGTCAGGTCAACATCATTAAATATAGCTAAAGTACCTAATTCATTTCATACAAAGTATCTTAAATGAATTGGGTACTTTTAGCTACACTGAGTGATGCTGACCTCAAAATTTACTGAGTTACAGATAGGATACAATTTACAATGGTACAATATGTGGAACAAACTATAATGTAATCCCATTCTAAAATCATCACTGTTAGTCACCAATTTAATCCACACACAATTAACAACTTTAGTTTAGATTTCACTCAAAGTAAATAGGTAAAGTGTATCACATAAAATGTTTAGTATTAGTGGCTTGGTGTGAGTGAAAGCCATTAACTTTGGCATGGCTAGATCACAAAACTTACACTAAAAACTATAAATAGAAACCATTATGAAATTGTTTGCACATGTTCGCTAAAAGAAACTTCACTGCTGGTTTCATGCTTGAAAAAGAAAGTCTGGAATGTTTCAGCCAAGACTAACTCATAATGTGCACATGACTTCACTTGATAAACAATGTAAATGTACATGTATGCAGTGACAGCTGCTGTAGTTTACTCAGGTGAATTTCATAGGCAGAAAAGCCAGAACATGTTCTGACTGGACTCTGACATGTAAATATTTTAGAGTTTTTCCTTTGATTGTATGAATACACTTGTTTGACAAGATTAACCAGATGTATAATTTCGTATTATCCTTGACATGCTCTTTATTTCCTCAATATATCTGACTCACTCTTTCTGATGATCTGTGCTTGCTTTTGTCTGTGTGTCTGTCTCTTTATATATGTTTTTGATTATTTATTGTAATGTAATTTCAGATTACGTGTTTAGTGAAGATTTTTCTGTGGATGAAAATGTAAAGAAGGACTTTGATGATCTGGGATACATATTGGTCAGGTAATAAGATAATGGTAAACCTTTGAAAACTGACTTTTTAGAAGCCTGAACGCATTTATATTTCAAACAGTTTTCCTGTCACAAATGGTCTCAACTGATATAACCTAAAACTTGTATAATATTGTAATGGAAGTAAAACAAACTTTTATAACATGATTGCTGCTAGTTTGGTTAATGTGCCCACATCATCATATTTCTATATGTACTGTATATACTCATTTTTAAGAGTAGTCCAGCTGCAAACTGCATAGACCCAGATCTTCTGGTGCATAATGCGCAGGCAGATCTGGGTCTGTGCAGTTTGTTAGGAGTAATCACTAGAACAGACAACATACATCCTGATCTGCAGGTGCAATATGCTATGGCAGACCGGAGTTTTTGTTGTTAGCAGTTTGACTTGACTTATAAGTGAGTATATATGGTTATACATATAACAACACCTTATGACATCATGACCTCATTGTAAGAGAAAGGTGTAGAGGCTGAGGATTTGGAATATATTACAGAGTGATTTCACTGCTTTATTCAACAGTTTTATCAAATACATTCAGCATTTTTTGATCGTGTGTGTGTGTGTGTGTGATTTGGATTTTTAACGTAGCTTTAAAAATTTTTCAGTCATATCACTATGATGTCTGCAGTGTGGCAGTTTATAGTGATGTCTAGCACTGGGGCATCATGCCGCAGACATGTAGCATGATGTCTCACCCATTCACATTATCCTGACACCAGGCCGACCAGTCCTAACACTAACCTCTTAATGCTGAGCACCTAGCGAGGCAGCTGTTAGTACCATTTTTATAAGTCTTTGGTGTGACTCGGCCGGGGATTGAATCCACGACCTCCCACATCCGAGGCGGACGCTCTAACCACTAGGCCACCGGAGCGGTCAGCATTTTTTGTTATGTTAGAAATATAATCTTACACCTGTGCTCAATTCACACTGGATTTATGAAATTCACAAATGATTTAAATCTTTCGCTTGTCAAGGGTCACAATTATTCATTGCATAAATTTGATTTGAAATAGCACTCATATTAAATCATGTTATCCTGAAGTTTGTGGGTTAAACTCTATTTCTTCTATGATTCATCACTTATAAGCTGCATTAAAAGTATGCGCAGGAACATTTAATATGTGTGTGTGTGTGTGTGTGTGTGATTTGGATTTTTAATGTAGCTTTTAGGAACATTTAATGTGTGTGTGTGTGATTTGGATTTTTAATATAGCTTTTAGAAACATTTAATGTGTATGTGTGTGTGTGATTTGGATTTTTAATGTAGCTTTTAGGAACATTTAATGTTTGAGTGTGTCTGTGTGTGTGTGTGATTTGGATTTTTAATGTAGCTTTTAGAAACATTTAATGTGTGTGTGTGTCTGAGTGTGATCTGGATTTTTAATGTAGCTTTTAGGAACATTTAATATGTGTGTGTTATTTGGATTTTAATGTAGCTTTTAGGAATATTTAATGTATGTGTGTGTGTGTGTGTGTGTTTTGGATTTTAATGTAGCTTTTAGGAACATTTAATGTATGTGTGCATGTGATTTGGATTTTAATGTAGCTTTTAGGAACATTTAATGAATATTAATATTTTTTTATTGCCATTATTCAGGGACACTATTGTATTATATTTTGATTCTCTTGCATTTAGTAATCAGATCTCAGAATAATAATATATTGTATGATTCCTTTCAACTTTTACTTTTAAACTACTGCTTATAATTCAGTTAATTTGTTCATGATCAAAACAAGTATCATTCCTACCCTATATACATGCTTGTAGGTTAACTGCAAGAAACACATACATTGATCTGATGCTGCTTATGCACCTGCAGATCACAGTCTGTGTTGTTTGTTCTACGGATTACTTCTAACAAACCTGCATAGATCCAGATCTGCCAGTGCATATGATGTGATAGTAGAGCTTGGTCTGTGCACTTTGCAGTTGGACTTGACTTATAAATTAATATACACAATATGGAAGATGAATTTTGTTATATATTGCTGTACTTGTCAAAGGCTCAAAGAGCTTATGCAATGTCCTGTCATCTGGCATCCATCCATTAGCACAAGATCATCGTCACTATTCTCCCTAACCAATGGGTACGATTGTTATGAATCTTTGTACATATATTCATCTTTTGGTTTAATTGGACCTAAATGAATTTAGTGTTCCGAGAACATCAATTTCTGTCACTAGTTCTCCTTTACAGTTGGTCGTATTGACAGTGGGTTTTCACTACTATACTGATGATATATATTTGGTCCAAAATGGAAATGATAAGGATCAGACTTTTCATGGAGTCCATCTTTAAAATCCTGCAATCGCAGCTTCTCCTGAACAGATGTGTATAGCGACATGGGGTTCTTTACTAAATGACTGCATGAGATGTCTCATTGGTACTATATGAATTGGATTGGTTTGGATTGGTGTTATTTGGTGCCAGGACAATGGGAGTAAAGTGGCTTGCCCAAGGATACATTGTAGTTGCCAACCAATGCTGGTCTGATGGTAGGATTCATGGTCCTGAATGAAAATGAAGATGGTATGACTTTGTTATGCATTTGGTCCTATATAAAATGATGCTGTTATGACATCACAGAATGGCCACCACTGCAGCCGTCCTGAAATGTCTTGTTGCAGCTGCGTTTCCAGAACAAATGGGTATACATGTATGCTAACATTTCTTTCTTGCAATATGTAGTTATTAAAACAATGCTGATCCGACCTCCAAAATGGCTGATATGATGGCCATCTCTACAATTTTACATGAACAGATAGTCCTATAAGGATAGAGTTTTAGTGAATTTTTTCATGTTTGGTCAGGTTTTGACTGGCTCATCATGCATTTTTTTTTTACATGAACTGTCCTCAAACATGGGAAATCACATGCTGAATGAGTGCAGTTTTTGGTCTTCATGTGTGGACACAAGCAAGTTGTTGATGACAGTACAGCAAAATCGATGCAGCATTAGTATTTTGGTTGAAAAGTGTGTGAATGTGTGAATTTATCATAAAAGTATCAGAAGTTTTTGACCACTGTAGTAAAAGAATAAAACTAAAAACTTTTCAATATTTACATTCTCCATAATGAGTTTACTGCAAGGCCGCATGGTCAAGTCACATGTGTCTCGTTACTTGCCCAGAACAGAAGATATTTAATACGTGACAAAATTCTTTTGTCAGCAGTGTAGGAAGAGTCATACTCTGGAGTGCTTTTTAAATAGTCATTTAGTAACTCTAAGATTACTGGTCATGTAAGGGTAATGATAACTGTGTGCAAATGTTTACCTGAGCTCTCAAGAATGACTTTCAGTTTTTGGAATATGATTTTAGTTCCTTCAGGGATTCAAAAGTATGAGATATTTATATAGTCCCTTCAAGGATTCGAAGTATGAGATATTTTCATAGTCCCTTCAAGGACTCAAAGTATGAGATAGTTATATTATAGTCCCTTCAAGGGCTCAAAGTATGAGATATTTATATAGTCTCCTCAAGGACTAAAAGTATGAGATATTTATATAGTCCCTTCAAGGACTTGAAGTACGATATATGTATAGTATATATGGATACTGATACACAAATTTGTAACAGAAAAAGCAATGCAATAGCAGTACAATAATGCTACTTTTTAAAAAATCTTGTTTTTGTCGGAAATGTAAATTTTTTTCTCCGTATTTTCACTTTTTGTTCATAATGAAATACGAATGTCTCCATCCCAGATTTTTTTTGCTCAATGTAATCAAATTATTAAAAATAACACCCATTACTGAAATAGTACTGAATGCCTAAATGATCTGTATGATTTGTTCTGTAAAGCAATACTGCATATATTCAGTTATAAGTCGAGTCAAACTGCAGAGAACAAAGATCCTGATCTGCTGTAGCATAATGCACATGCAGATCAGGATCTATGTTGTTTGTTCTACTGATTACTCCTTACACACTGTACAGACCCAGATCTTCTGGCGCATTATGCGATGGCATGATCTGGGTCTGTGCAGTTCGCAGTTGGACTCATCGGAAAAACCAGTATATACTGTACATGCTGAAAGATTTAAGCATTCCTAAATATGATTCCTTTAATGCTTTTCTACAGAAATATTCTGGACTCGGATGAAATCAAGCATGTAGCTAAAGCTTTAGCAAATCCAGAGTTTGAGAAAAATACATATGGTGTAAGTAATCATAGTAGTTCAATTTTAATTACATGTATAATAGTTCCTGCCCTTGGCAATAAGAAACTCTTTGTAGCATGACCTTTAATCATTCTATATAATGAAGGACCACTGTGGTTTTGTCCTTTTATATTGTGGAAATTTTGTTGTTGTTGTTGTAGGGTTTAATGCCATTTTTCAGCACAAGATAGGCTATACATGGCAGCCAGTATTAATGGTGGAGGAAGAACCCGGGAAAACCCTGGAAAGAACCACCGACCTATGAGAAGCTACTGTCAAGCTTTCTCACATACCCACATTGGCCGAACCTGAGACTCGAACCCACGCAGACAGAGGTGAGATGACAATGATCAGTAACAGTGAGCACTTTAGATTACTCAGCCACTCGGGGCCCATATTGTGGAAATCATGCAACTCTTACTGTATGCATACATTCTCAGAAATGTACACTGCTATATTGTGGACAGGTTTGTCTGCACCAATTATACAATTTAAGGACTAGGTGAGATCAGACTCAAACTGTCCATCATTACCAGTACAGGTTGGGGCTAATTTATTGGACTAGTGTGATGTGGATGTTTAAGTGTGGTTGGCATCACAAAATCTCATATTGTATGGTATATACTCGTGTATAAACTTGTTCGCTGTACGCCGACCCCCAAACTGAATGGGTATAAACAATAAAATGTGCATGACCCATGCATCAGCTGACCTACAAGTCCGAGACAACATCACAAGATGCACATGGTAAGTTCTAAATGCATTTATTTAGGCAAACTTATATTAGCAAATATTATGTGTATACCTTTCTTGGGGTTGGCATGTATGATTATTACATGGAAATGTTATACGTTAATATAATAACTTTAAAAAGTCAAAAATTTTTTTAATTTTCTGTTTTCTTAGTTTTCTGCCTAATTCAGATTTGTGTATAATTTGATCAGACGATGACAAGAACTGAGCATTCGATGGTTGCTGTAACAGTACTTCTCCTTATTGACTCTAGCTAATTATTGTTTGTTTATGCATTATTGCATTTGAATTTGTATCAATGCACTGTTAACTAGGTTTTTATTTTGTCTTGAAATTGTAAATACCTTACTCATTAAAATTTGATCCCAGTATGACAACAATGAATAACAATAGGTTTTTTATTCCAAAGTTCGCATTTAGGCTAGTGAGCATATTTACATAATGGCACCACCACTTGTACATTGAATTTTTGAACTTGTGCTGGATGAAGTACATCCCTTGGAATCGAATCATAGGCACCACAGCACTTAACATAAATAATATCTCCAAAATACAGTAATGATGTTCCAGAAATAATGCTTCAGAAATTATTGTAATACCGGAAAAAACTGAGTTTTAGTTTGCTTGGATGTAAGCGACCTTAAATCCTGTTGGCACAGCTACGGTAATCATGCTAATAAAAATATTATGGAGTAAAAGGCAATTACACATCAAAGTACTGGTATAGCTGCTGGACAAAATTCCCTCAAACCAAGCCAGTTTCAGGGTTTTTTTTATTAACTGGCCTGTATTGCAGTTGGAAAATAAAAAAATCCGCCAGTTATAAACAAAGGAAGCACCGAAACAACCAGCTTTCCAGTGTGTGGAAAATTATGATTTTGTTCAGCCAAAACACCAGCTAAAAGAGATTGATGATAAACTTAGTAAATCTATATTCAGAATTTTAACCTTTATTAATATCATTTTTTCATGAACATGTAAAAGTTATGTGAATATATGCTGGTTATGTGGCTTGTAAATTAAATGTTTGTACCTTTTCATAAAGATTACCTCAATTTATTTTGGATCACTTATATCATTGAAAAAGTGCATATGGATCATCATAAATGAAACAGCTATATACATCTAGCTGAAGCGTGATCTGGAACATGGGTGCTCGCAGGATTTTTGTGCAGGTGGGGTCAGGATTTTTTCGGGGGGGGGGGCAGTCAGTCACGGCCGGGAGAGCTAGTATAAGAAGCAGTCTGAAACTAAAGCTAATATTTATTAAGCATTTTGAACAGAATCTTGTGACAAATTTTCAGCTTCTTATACATGATTAAACTTGTCGGAATTTATATACATATATTTGCAGTATGATTTCCAGGGGGGGTCACGTGACCCCCCTTGACCCTTGCTGCGGGCGCCCATGATCTGGAAGAATGTGATTTGGTAGAAACAATGAATATTGCAAAATCTGCATCTAATATTTTTGGCAATAAACAAGGATTCAAGTGAGGCTAAGCTTGATTTGCCTTGTGTAAGTACTCTTTATTATAGTACAGCCTGGTCTCCAGGTAGTCCTACAACATAAGACACATCACCCCGATATTTTTCTTCTGGGTGGGTGATGGGTCTTACTGCCTAACTAACGGCGCTGTGTAGCATGTTTTGATGTCGACTAACAGTGTAACGAAAGTAAAATTTTCAGGAATATCACACACAACTGGCGACCAATAACGACACTTTTTTACAAAGTAAAGTTATAATGTTTTTGTCAAATTTTACTTACCCTGATGACTTTTCTCTAATAAATTCAAATTCTCACAAAAGAAATGGACCCGTTTTCAAAGTTTCGTTGGCCTACATTTCAGTTGGCTGGAAAGCAATGAAAGCCTGGAATGCCGAAATCGGGTTAAGTCAAAATATTATTCTTTAATGAAATGAATAAAAATATATTATGCCTATTGGAACTGTAAGCAACGTTTTGTTTCGTTCAAGAAACATATCTCCCACATGAACCTTCTTTAACATACTTCAGCGTACCTCGACTGCCGTCGCATTGCAACAAATTCAAATGTATGTCAACGGAACATGAAAATGCGTCCATTTGCTAGTGTCATATTTTGATTCCACCAAGATAAAGACAGCACAGCAAGTATATTAATTACACAAAAATTAGTGGAAGAGTATCGATATAGGCTGCCAAGTGTGTGAGATATTCCTGAAACTGTGACTACTCGTTCCGATGTCAACCAACATCGGAACAGGCTATGCAAGGCCGTTATTTGGGTAGTAAGACATAGCACTCAAACAAAAACAATATGTGCTATGTCTTACATTGTAGGACTAGGTCTCCAGGGTGATCTTGAACCAGCCCATGAATTGTCAATTTTTTATTTACCTTATTTAATTCCATGTTGGAGAAATCAAAAACTATGCACACACAAAATAATAGCAACGACATTCATAGTAGTTTATAACTGTTCATTGATGTTATTGAAACCACTTGTTACTGCCATGTAACCTGTGTCGATCTTGCCAATTTTTTGTCTTTGCATTTTTCATGTACAAGTATTTGGACATCAAAAATGTAATTTTTTACATGCATATGTCTTTGGATATGGAAAAAATAACAATCTTTCGTGTCCCAAGATTTACAGCCATTACAGAAGTCAACAAAAATTTTTTAAAATTTTCAAGTTTAGACCTTCGTCTGCAGATAAGCCAAACCCAACCCCTTCTTCCCGGCTCTTTTTTCCTAAATTATGCAGCTTATAAGTGAGTATATACAGTATGTATTTGTCATTGATACAATAGTTGATATTCTGTTGATACTTACCTTAAGATTAAAATGTTTTTGTTTCATAAAACTATAGAGATGCTTTCTTGATTTCGAACAATGTAAAACAACATGTACCACATGTGCTTACTTATAGGTTGAGTCCAACTCCAATCCACGCAGTTTATTAGAAATAATCAGTTGGACAAAAACGTTGACCTTGATCTGCTTATACATTATGTAATGGTAGATCAGGGTCTATGTTGTTTGCACCTGGACTCGACTTGTACACAAGTATATATCGTATAGAGGGAGTCAATACATGTTCATGAATTTGATTTGTACTCACATGGATGAGAGACATCTGTATCTATATGGATGTATCTTCTAGATCTTTTTTAAGTCATAGCGACAAGAAGAAAAAAAAATTCATTATGAAAACTCTGTACATTCTTAAATAATACATCTAAATCTGCTGTTTAGTTTGATCTGTTTGGTTTTAGATTGACTGATAATTGCTTTTGAATGACATCACAGTTGGAAATGATTTCTTAATAGTTGACTTAATTTGTATCTGTTTATCATTTTCATTTTTATCCAACATTTTTAGCAACAATTAGTGTTAGATAAATGAGGGTAGCCTGTTTTAGCAACAATTGGTGTTAGATAAATGTGGGTAGACTGTAGTATATACACTGGAGAATCTCTGGTACAATTGGGAACTGAGGAAGGGTAAACACAAATGTGACATAAAAAGGTTTGTGTGTTCATTGTATTTTATTTCTGTTTTTGCTCATTGGAGGGTTGTATTTTTAAATTATTGTGTCAGACTTTTTAAACAGGCAATAACAGTAATAAGAAAAAAAAGTTGAAATGCAAAACCTGTGATACTGAAACATGCAGAGCAACTTAAACCTTTCATTATTATTTACTTCAATAATGCCCTCATTTGGGTCAGGGTTGGCAGAGTGGTCAAAGATGCTCACCTTTGCAAATCACTGACATCTCACCTCTGTCTGCTTGGGTTCAAGTCTTGTGCTTGGCTGACATGCGAATGTGAGAAGGCTTGCCAGTAGCTTCCTATGGGTCGGGGCGGGGGGGTTGTCTTCCTCTACCAGATAATCTGGCCGCCATGTATAACCTATCATGAGCAGAAATCTAGTGTTAAATCCCACAAACACACTTCAGTCAATTCATTTTGTGGTATAAAAATAAGAAAAGTGGTGGGTCAGTGCAGAAGGAAATGGTCTGATCATTTACCTATTTAGCTATCAGCTTTTGCTAAAGGTTCTTACTGAACAAGTATAATTTTTTTTAATACAACATACACAAATGTTAGGCTGTCTTATATAGATTCTTATGCGACATACACAAATCTTAGGCACACATGCTTTTCTGAAATGGGGCCCTGGAGAAAAATTGATCGTGTGGACTATTCTTGTAGAGTTTAAAGTCTCATACATCTGCAACCAGATTTCCTGTTTGAGTGAAGAAGTTTGTTTTGTCGATTGTGCTGAACATGCTTTTAATATGAAGTGATTTGAGCTTGGATTCAATTATTTCTGTGAACTTTATCAAGAAGTCAGCTACTTTGATATCACAAATGATTGCCATATCTTTTCCTTGTTTAATTTTTGCCTGAAAATCTTTTGTAGAACTGCATTCTCATTGCCAAATTAACTGGTATCAACAAACTTGTGAGCAGACATCATAGTGATATGACTGAAAAATTGTTAAAGCTACGTTAAAAATCCAAATCACACACACACACACACACAAAATTGTGACAGAAGATATATAAGTAAAACACAGTTAATACATTAACTTAGTTTTGTTGCTGTTGTATTTACCATTGCCTTCTTTCCTGAGTGCATTCAAGTTTCTTAAGTGCAGGTTGTCTGGACTTCCATAGTCTAGAAAATAATTTTGGATATAGATTTAAGCATCTATATGATAACAATTGATCAACTGTGTAAAACTTTTTATCCAGGAGCTGCATAGGGTCTACAGTACATAAAGAATACATATATCATATATACAGGTTGCTGATGGGCAAGGAAAAGCAGCACATCTTGTACTCTGGAATCAGCCTGGAAATGATGTAACTGGCATGGTAGCCAGGTGTGAGAAAGTGGCAGGAACAAGTGAGAAGGTACGTATAACAACGCTATCTTCCGTGACTTTCTGTTGCTGGTGTAATCTCAATGGTTTTAAGGAAAATATGGTGTTTTCTTTAATTTGATACCTCTAAGTATTCTAAACAGGAGAAAAATGAATTTTAATATATCTCTGTACAGTGTTAATCAGAATAGTTTTCTTTGTTTAATCAGTAAAATTGGGGGTGGGGATGGTGGGTGTTCAATGAAGTCTGCAGGCATCAGGGGTCAAGCTAGGCTTAAATTTTAGGGAGAAGTGACTTCTCCATTTGGTCAGAACAGGGAGAAGTGGGAGCTAACAGGGAGAAGTGGAAGCTAAACAGGGAGAAGTGAGACCAAAGCAAGAAACACGATATATATAATATATATATATAGATAGCTGCATTATCTTATTTATGTGCTCAGTTTCTCAGTATGCTTTTAACAGTTTTAAGCAATGCCTTATTTTCAAGTTGAAAAATATGTGTTATATGTTTATTATCAACACATTTTGTACGTGTATAAAAATTATTATATTCATACCCATTCATACTTGTAGTATATGTGTGTTTGGATTGAGGTAAATGCTGTGTGTTTTGGCCATATGACTTAAAAAGCACAGCAGAAGCTATACATTGGAATTAATTTTAACTGATAGCAGTAACAAGATTAGAGTCTTGTAATTGCAAGTTGGTAAAAATGCTTAATAAACTACCACTTAATTATTTTATTTTCTACAAGTTTTGTGTAAAATGGCAGTCAAAAAGATTTCTAGCATTCTTCGAAACAACCCATAATACATGTACATAGGAATAAATGCACAAGCGACTTCAAACCATACTCTTCGTCCTGATTTCCTTGTTCCCAATAAAACATTACTGTAACTTTTCATAGACAACACGCTGAAGCAATAAAGACGATATATAACTAAGCTGGACCCTTTTTTCCCCCCAACTGAAACATCCAAGAACATGTATTGCACCATGCGAGTGCATCTAATTTTAGAAAGAGGGGTTTTCTTAATATAACTACTCACTTTCTTGCTTCGTTACAAAAATTAATTAATAGGACTGCATATTTATGGTTGTATTATTTGTCTACCTACTGGTAATAATGATATGCGTTGGTTAAATAGTATTTGCTTCACTACTATATATGTTTTTCGTATTTTCACGAAAATTAATTACGGTATGTCAGAAAACAACCTTGACCTTGCAGCATTGTTTCGAATTCCACAACAGATTGTCACATGTTTCTGACCTACATTATTAAATATATAGGCTAAATCTCCTGTCACATAATATTTAAACTTTGTTTTCATTATATTATATATTTTCCTGAATCTATTTGCCCAATTATTTACGAAAACAGACAGTTTAATGAAGTGGTATATGATATATGCAGCGATGTCCGCCATTACAAGTTCATATACGGTTTCAAACTGATTTTATAAAGAAAATACGCAAATACGGCCATTAAAATCTCCATTTAAAAAAAAGAAATAAATTAGAAAACGCTCTTCACCGATCATATTTTTTAAAAGGAAATTACTATTTGCATATTGATGTTTAAATTTTGAAACAGAATTTGATATATTTTCATCATAGTACAGTAGACCCAACTTCATGAAATCGAGCAGTGATATCTTGCTCCTGAAAGGGTTAATGGTCAGTTAGCTATTAAAACTTACATGTGAATGTGCAAGAATTTCTTTGTCGCCATAAGCTGATTGGTATCAACACCACATAAATAGATTTCACTTTGGGTTACAACAATGCCAGAACTTACTGGCTACAGCGAGGGGGCATCTTAAAAGTCATCATCTACAGCCATTTTACGTCCGAAAAATCAGAGGGCGAAGTCGTTTTCGCTTTCCTAACAGAAGAAGGCAAAGTTTACATTTCTCAGGTGACTTTTTCGCCCACTTCGCCTGGTAGCATGACCCTGAGGCATACCAGAGCTGCTTGCATTGTGTGTTCACTGGAGAACTTGCCAGTTACAGGATAAATCCTTAATTTTTACTGCAGATATGACACCCATAATAATACTTTTGAACTACATTGAAACCTTTCAAACAACAAATTTAATCATCTACTAACATTCCTTTCCTCATGAAGCCATGTAAAATCTTAAATCCGACCAGCCATGTTAATATCCAGATATTACAGAATCCTGATGTGCTTACATGGTCTGGAGTAATATTGGTATAAAGGGTAATGGAAAAAAAACGATAAAGCAGCCAATGCTACCCAACAGTCACCAGTTTCTGAATGTAATATTCCATGTACTGACTTCAAATATTTTTTAAATTGGCAGTTATATTATACATAGCTATAGATTCCATAAACTTTAGAGCATCAAACCCTTTGTTGGATAGTGGCATCCATCATACAGAACAAATCACAGACATGAGGTAGTATTGTGCCATTAGTGTATTGGAAACACCCATACCCGACTCAGCATACCTCCTAAAAGGTTTACCTCAAGTAGAATACATGCCATCAGTTCCACTGACAGTGGAACATATTTTGTTGAGTGTGTCAACTTCTACCCTGTGAGATAGAGGTATTTTGATGTCAACTGCATCAACAAATTCTTTGACTGTGTATTACCTGAGAAAATCTTGGGCATTTTGAGGGAATGTGTTTTATTTTTATATAAAAAAATTGACAGTATGTTTTAAGGATTTTGTATGTGTTACCTTTGTCTTTTGTTTCATATACATTTTTACAGAATTTTAACATCTTTACTCTTAATATATTTCATGTTGTATTTCATGGCAGCACTCTGTTGATCCTGAAACTTATAGGTGAAAGGTCAGTGCTTGTAATGCATGATTGATCGAGTTTTCTGAACCCAATTTTCATCAGACTTCACAGGTGGTCTGTTGATTCATGAGCCCAGAAATCAAAGGTCACACAGACTAAAACTGTCATAATGGATTCCGCATGATATGTGTACTTTCATAAGTTTCCTGCACTCAGGTTTTATATGCATGCCTTAAGGCACATCGTTATATTCTATGATATTGTCGGTCTGTCTGGTCATCTAACTACAGTTTTGTGTTTGCACACTCAGATTGTCCACTATCTACAGTTACCAAACTGTGTAGATGGCTAGCACCTGGGTAAGGTAGAACTCAATAGATTTCATGGTTGAATGCTCAAACAACAGAATCATTGTGACTGAAATAAGAAAAATGGTTTCTGCACTATGACTTGAGTTCTCCATCATCAAAAGTTACCGAACTTAATGACTGACTTGTACTTGGAGTAAGGAAGATGCCTGTTGGATTACTGATTAGGCCAGTAGGTCAAAGTTCAAAGTCACTGTGAAGTGAAGCATTAAAGAAAAATGTTTCTGCATAATAATTTGAGTTCTTCACCATCAGCAGTTACCAATTTTCGAGATGGTTTGCACTTGAGATAAGGAAGAATCCTATTGATTTGGCCAAATCAAAGGTCACTGACTGAAAATATAAAAATGATTTCCACACAGTATGATTAATTCTATATCACATACCAGTCCAAACTTTATGGCTGTTTATGGATGGTTTGCATTTGGACAAGGGAGGAAACATAGTCACTGTGACTGAAAGAAGAGTAATGGTTTCTGCATAATAATTTTATTTCTACATCACAGACCTGGACCAAAATTTGTAGATTGCTTGAACTTATGGTAATGAAGAAACGGTAAGATGGTCAGAGATCAGGATGAATGTGACTGAAGAAAGAAAAATGATTTCTGTACAAACATTTCATTGTCCTACATAGAGGACTGAACATGGGTTATGCATATAATGTGCTGTTGATGGTACTTTTATTTTAGTTTCATAGTTGCATTTCATGTGGGGAAGTGCAGGTCTCATTTTAGTTTGTGATCGCGAGATCAAAGGTCAGAGTCACTGGACTTGAAATTACAAACTTATGGGGATGCAGGAGGTCGTGGGTTCGAGCCCCGACTGAGTCATACCAAAGACTTATATAAATGGTACTAGCAGCTGCCTCGCTTAGCACTCAGTATTAAGAGGTTAGTGTTAGGACTGGTTGGTCTAGTGTCAGGTTAATGAGACTCTGTGGGACATGATGCTAAATGTCTGCAGCATGATGCCCCAGTGCTAGACATCACTATAAACTGTCACACTGCAGACATCACAGCGATATCACTAAAAATTGTTAAAGCTACATTAAAAATCCAAATCACAGAGACACACACTCTCACACACACCAAATTATGTTCATTTTACATTCATAAAACTATGGTTGGTTGGAGAGGATCAGGCTTTCTGATGAACATTATTGTTATATTTAGTTGTTAGGTGGGGAGGTGTACCACTACAGTTCAAAATTGATGAAGAAACCAGCACGTATCGGAGGGCAGCATATATGGCATCAGGACTATGGGTAAGCTTGTGTGTGTGTGTGGGTGTGTTTGTGTAGTCACATTATTGAGATGAAAAGCTGGAATGAAGAATTTAGGTAAATCAACTATAAAAACACATTTTATTTTTTACTGAATGCATGATTCATCATTTTAATAACAGTATTCATGCGTTTTTTAAAGAATAAACTTCTTTCACCCGTGTGAGCAGAGTCACCTCAAAATCATCTTGAAAGAATTTTCTTTATTTTTTGGAGTATACTTGTATGTCTTATTGTTTTTCCAAGATAAAGGATAAGAAATATTGGTCAAACTTATTTTCGTCAAACAGAAGGAAATGTTGCCCATCAAAAAGATGAAGAAAATAATAGATAAAGAATGCTTGCTGTTGTTTTTATTTCAGATATTGGTACAACAATGGACTGTTATTTCCAGATGCACTGACGGTGTTCATTGCAATAGATGACTGTAAAAAGGAGAATGGATGTTTGCAAGTAATGAATAAACTGCATTTGCAAAATCAGTTTTCAGAAAGGGGGTGGGGGCAATGGAGTGTTAGTAAGTGATAGTTCTTTCAATCACAATAAAACAGATGACCTTGAAGTTCTAATTTCATTTTAAAGATATGAAAATGAACATGTTTTTCTCTTACTGAAAAGGTCATAAGCAAATTTGACTTGTACTGTGGGCTATATTCTCTTATATCTCATATGCAGCATTGTCTAATAAAAATTCTCATCATACATTATTTTAGTTTTATATTAGGTCTCCCCAGACTGTTAAATGTGGCATTAATGTTTGTGTAGATTTTAAGCCATTGAGACTTGACATGGTTGTTTTATTTTTTACTGAAAGCAATAATTTTGAAAACATTTGGAAAGACACCAGAGTACAGAAAATGTGTTCAAGCTTAAAAGAGTTTTAAACTCGACAAATTAACATCTGATCAAGTGTTTTGAAAATTTATCTTGCAACATAGATGAAATAATATGCATATTAATGTAACTTATATTATACAAATGAACACAATTTTAAAGTTGCAGCAAAAATGTAGCTTAAGTTATACTGAGGTATAGTCAAAGATAGTCAGCCAATACATCTATTAATTCATCCATCAATCCAACCATCACTTGATCAATCAGTGGGTCAGTTAATGAAATAAAGGACCAATATGCTTAGAGCCTACATTATGCTATGTTGCAAGTTATAAATTAGGCAACCAATCCATCCATTGAATAATCCTATTATCACACTGCATTTATATGCATGCATGTACAAGTATTTGCCTTTTCTCACTTTAGATATTGCCTTGTTCTCACAAGTGTGGTAGAATTGAACACAAGCTGGTTGGAGGGCAAACAGGGGCAGATCTGGAGAGAGTGGACCAGATTGCAAAAGTCTGCCCACTTCAGTTTGTGGAGATGAATGCAGGTAATATTTTTTATGTGTCTGTTTGTCCCATGGTATGTGTCAGTTTGTCCCATTGTATGTGTCAGTTTGTCCCATTGTATGTGTCTGTTTGTCCCATGGTATGTGGCAGTTTGTCCCATGGTATCTGGCAGTTTGTCCCATGGTATCTGGCAGTTTGTCCCATGGTATTTGACAGTTTGTCCCATGGTATGTGGCAGTTTGTTCCATGGTATGTGGCAGTTTGTCCCATTGTATGTGGCAGTTTGTCCCGTTGTATGTGGCAGTTTGTCCCATAGTATGTGTCTGTTTGTCCCATGGTATGTGGCAGAATAGAACACTAGCATTGGCAGCCATGGTAAGGGCAGAACTCACTGTCAAAGTTTGGCCATTTCCATTTTTAACATGTTTTGGTATCTTTATAATTCATCATTACAGTGTCTGTCTGTCTGTTGGAATAATGCTTGGCAGCAAAGGTTTATTAAATATGTTTGATTGAAAATAAAATCTTCAGCAACTGTCAAATAATATGAATCTTAAAAAAATTGAAATTATTATTCATTTTGTTAAAGATTAAGCAGTATGGAGTACATTGGTTATTATTGCAATGGAGTATATGATGAAAAATATTAGAATAAATAACCTGTAAAACTTGGACCTTTTGTTGTTTCTTTAATTCATTGTTCTAAAGATCTGCTTCAGAAGCTGTTGTCATTATCCAGTACTAGAAGTCAGATTTTACTTGGTGAAAGTCACAGGCTTTGAGTAACCATGGAGTGACAGACAGTATTAGAAATTGGTTTATGTTTTAGTAATTACCTTGATTAGTTACTTAAGCTGAGGCCTCACATGAAACCAGTTCACTTATATAATTCCTATACTCATATACATATACAATATACATTTTTCATGTTGAAGGTAACTAATATACAATATATAGTCATTAATATGGAAATTTACCATTCATTGAACATATTTATGCCTACTTCCATCTACACTAGTAAGAAAGTTCTTTCTATATAGGCTGGGGAGTATATAGCATTACCTAAATACAGATACTTATTATTGTTCATAGAAAGGCATAAAACGCAGGTCATAATGACCTTCATTAGATGTTATAAACAGACATGCATCCAGTTATTAAGTTTCATGATTGTAACATGAAAAGCACCAAATAGATGTACTTTGAACACAAAAGCCACTAAAATACAGAATGTAGGTCACAATGATGTTGCATTAAATTATCTAGTTTGATAATTCTAGTGTGAACAAAATTCAGCAGAATCACTGAAGCATGACATATAGTCACATAAATCTCTTTTTGCAGTAATGGTGTTGCACTTGTAAAGATGCATCCATTCACCATGTTTCATGGTTCTAGGTAGGATCTGTTGTCCATCATCTGTTGTATGGCCATTTGCACTTGTTTGTTATTGTTAGTAGTAACATCTGGAAGGATTCCCTTAAACGTTACACATACATTCATCCCATGGTCTAGTTGGTCATGTTGCTTCCATGGATGCCATCTTGAAAACCTTGTTATCACTATTCCTCCTTAATGGATAGTCATATCAACATGGGTATTCACTTAAAGACTTCTTACTTTGTCTTTTTAGTTGTAGATAAAATTTCTACAAATATGATTTCTGATTTGGCTGCCATGGTGACAATCTTGAAAATCTTTTTATGATTACTTACCTGAATAGATGGTCTTATCAATAAGGGGTTTTCATTTAAAGAATTTGTCTGATATGTAGTTGGTCCTAGATTCAATGGTTTCAATCAGACACACAATATGGTTTCCATGGAGTTTTTAATACACACCTTCCTATCATATCTAGTTGATCCTTAATGAAAATTGTGCTGATCAGTGATGTCCATCTTGAAAATTTTGGTACCAATACATCTCTTGAAGGGATGGCCATAATGACATGGAGTTTCCACAGAAGTGCTTCTCTCTGTATGTAACTGGGCCTAAATAAAAATATCATTGTTCCCCACACCCTGAGTTTTAAAACAGTTTTGTAACGGCTGCTTCTCTTAAACAGATGGCCATATCAATATGAAAACCCTCCACTTTCTTGCATTGTATTTAGATATTCCTATACAGTGCTGATATAACATTTAAAATGGCAGTCTTGATGTCCATCCTGAAAATCTATATTGCCAATTCTTCTGAACAAATAGTATTACTAACATTGCATTTTCACTAAAACACTTTTATAGCATAATGTTGCTGGTTCTAAACAAAAATGTTCATCCGACCTTCAGCATTGCAATGTAGTACTCATCTAAAACATCTTATCACAACTCCTTTTGCATGGGATAGTGGCATTGACATTAAGTTTTCACCCAAAATCGTTTTGCGATATTTAGTTGGTTCTCAGTGAAAATGGTGTAGATTTGTCCACCAGCATATCTTGCACTTTTGTCAAGGAGTTTTGAAAACCAGGCCTAATCAACCATAGGGTCAGGTCAAAGGTTACTGCTTGCATCTTTGCACATCACTGAGCTTATGAACAAATTGACTTGTACATGTACAGGTGAATTTTGACCAGAGTTTGTATTGAGTTGCTTTCCCTTGAACATGTTGATAGTCAGAATTATGTCATTTGATTGCAAGGTCAAAATTGTTGACTTAAATTTTTAACTGTATATGATGACACAAACAAGAATGAAAAAAATTGGTTTTTATTCAGTTCATTTTGTGGATATGTCTGATGACTACATTGAATGATGTTGCTTAAATAACTTTGTTTTCTTTTTTTTAAAAAATCCCCGCAATGAATCTTAGATTTAACCAAAACTAGTATGTGGGTATATATTTACTTTCTCTGAAACAGGTTCATTGAATTTTTATGGTTCATTCATTTTCAACACATAAGGTAAGACTTTTGTCTGCAGGTATCTTGTGAGCATCATAAAAATCAGATATTACGAAAATATATTTGTTACAAAATTTGCTTAAGTTTCTCAAGAATTTCAGAGATGGTTTCATTGCTCAGCAGTTAAAAAGAATAAAAGGACAGAAAATACAGATCTGATATTTAATTCCTAGAAATTCTTTTCAGCCAGTAAACAGGTAAAATATCAATCCCTTCAAGGAACTCTTGTTCTGTGGACGTTATGTTAGAGAGATTTATACAGTTAACAAGTTTAATGATCCAGGCACAAACAGTAAAAACAAAATCAAAGTCAGTGAAGCAAGAAATTTGGTTAATTGTGCCAACTTTTGTGATGAGGATAGAGTACTCTTCAAGATGTATTCCATCACATAGTTTCATAGATCAAGGTATAATAAAATGAATATGGGATTTAAACTTGCATATGTATATGATCTTGAACTAAATTCAAAATCTGAAGCAAAACTCCATAAAATGTGCAGTGTAGGTCACAGCTGTCTTTTGTTGCAAGAGTGTGTTATTAATAACAATGCACAATCATCTAGTTTGATGATATAAGCATCATATGTATGTTAAAATGACCTACTTTTATAATGAAGTTGTTGTACTGATCATCAAGATGCAGTTCTCACTAGGTTTCATGATTCTAGGTATAAGAATATTTACAGTGTGAAAAAACCTATTTGTCATAAGCAAAGTGCAGGATTTAACACAAATCAGTGAAATGTAGGTTACAGTGCCTTTTTGTAAATATGTGGTGTTATTATAGATGCATACAGTCATATACTTTGATGATTCTAGCATGAACAGAGCTCGAGAAATTAACTTAAAACACAAAATTAACGACAGTAAGTGAAGTGCAAGAAATGGGTCACAGTGGTCAGCTTCTTTGATGAGGGTGTAGAACATGCCAACCCTCACGATTTTGGCGTGAATTTCACGACGTTCTACAGCGATTCACGGATTCACGCTGCATGCAAAAACATCATGCATTCCCCAATTCTCAATTATTTTAAATTTTCCCATTAAGTGTTAGTCATGATATCCGCATTTGCTGAAACTGTCCGGTACTGCTAGTCACAATAGTTTAACTATGGCCGATTCGTACAGTTGGCCCGGTAGCACGCATTTTAGCGTATTTCAATCTATATATATATATATAAGAGTAGTTTTACAATGCTTTTGAAAGAAACCGGGGCCTAACCGGAATTTTTCTCCGTGTATGTGCTGCCAACACTATTTGAATTACCATTCAGCATCGCATGTTGAAAATGTCATCACCACCAAGGAAAAAGAAATGTATTGCACAAAAAATGAAGTTTAGTTTGGAATATACCAAAACTTGGCTGTGCATTCAGCCATCAAATACCGATATACATCATGCTTTTTGCACACAGTGTGCCACAAATTTTAGCATTGGGCATGGTGGCAGAAACGATGTGAGGAAGCAAATTGGTAGCAAAAAGCACATAGAGCTTAGGAAACTACATGAAGACAGCTTTTTCGAGTGTTGGAATTTTTTAGATTGAAAGACTAGCATATATCGTAATTTGCTTGAGTTCACAGTTCTCTGCGCATGCGCCGACACCACTAATCGTTCACTGTTTGACGTTTCATCTTCTGGATTAATACCATTTCGTAACTAAGCTACACTGCAGTTAAAATGTTTTCATCTCCAAGGAAAAAGATTTGTATTCCACAAAAAGTGAAGTATAGATTGGAGTACACGAAAATTTGGCCTAACATTCAGCCGTCAAACACTGATGTACTTTATGCTTTTTGCACAGTAGTGTGCCACGAATTTTACAATTGGGAATGTGCACAAGGGCTGGTATTGTTGCTTACAATTTACCTGTCATACATGTACCATGTAGTAATATTATTATATAGTACATGTATGACAGATAAATTGTAAGCAACGATATGAGCCCCTGTGGTCATGTGGCAGAATGATGTGAAAAAGCATGCCCAGCAGATTTCAGTTTTGGAGTACTTTAAGCCACCTACTCAAGTCCTGCATGCTACCAACGCTGAAGCATTGTTTGAGAGCTTTCTTGTTGAACATAACCTGTCTTTCTCAGTTGGAGATCAGCAAATGTGACAATGAAAGATTATTTCCTATTGTGAAGAAAAATAAGACAACTTTAGTGCCTCCTTAGGTGCTGAAAATTTGCAACAGTTTTAGTCACCAAGATTAACCAGCATGCAAGAAGCCTGAACTGTTTTGAAAACAAATTTACCATAGCCTGATTGAGGAAGTTCAAGACTGCCACAACATCATATGACAAATAGCGTGAAGTTTGTGTATATCAGTAAATTTGGCTGCAAAGAAAGTAGTACATGTAATCAGTGTAAATAATATGTTTTAGTTTTATTTGGGGATTTTCATATAATGCAGTACTGACCATTGAAGTGGATGGAGCTAGTGTCATGATATAATTTTTCACTAATTACGTTCAAAATTCACTAATTTTTATCCCACTTTTCACTAATTGCAAGTCTGGAGGGTTGGTAGCTCTGAACAAGCTAAGTTGCATCACCTGGACCAAGTTTCATGATTCCAGATATAACGATATATATACACAATACAGAAAACCTGAACTAGATACAAAAACTTAATGATGAATGTAAAGCTAATATACATGTAAAATGTAGATCCCCTTTGTGCCTTTCCCAGGGGGTAGGTGCTATGAAACTTCAGACTGTTGCCAAGGACCCTGGAAGAAAAGAATAGTCGATATGAAGTTAAGCAATACATATGCTGTACTTTAACTGTGTGAATGCTGATGCCAGTGTATGGGTATGAAGAGCTTTAATAGCTTATATTGACACAAACGATGTAAATATTTCATGTACCAGTTGCTTGGTGTGGATTCACCAGAATAATGAAATGTGGTCAGTGTCATAGAATATTTCAGTTATTAACTGATATGATCAGTATTATACTGGTACATGTATTGAACAATTAATAATGCAAAACAGCTATGGTAAAATATAGTCTCCTATGATTGGGCCAGTACTGTGTGGTTTGACTTGCAATATTTCAGTGTCAATTTTAATCAAAGATCAGACTTTCATGTGATTACTTATCTTTTTTGTTGTTTAATAATGAGTGTTTGTTTGTATTTGGTGTATAACTTGTGTACTTATTGGTCACATGTACACAAATGAATAATTACCACATAATTAGTGTGTTGTGTGCAAATCTTTTGGGTGCAGTGTGCAAACCCTATGACTCCAACTTGTCCATCACAATAAACCTCTATGAACCTATCACATTTTCCCAGATTGTTATTGAGGGGAAGGCCACAGTTTATCCCAGCAATACAGTTTAGTTTTAGAACTGTGTACATTTTCAGCCATTAATGAGTAAATAACACAAAATATAAAGAATTATTAGTATGTCTTACATTTGGTGATTACATACAGCATTTGCTTAATTTCATTCCTTGTTAACACTTTTCAGGGGATGCCTTGTTTTTCCATTGCAATTTACTACACTGTAGCAGTGCGAACACAAGTGAAAAGAGACGCTGGGCACTTCTCACCGCCTTTAACAGGGCCAGCAATAATCCTGTAATAAAACATGACCATCCCCAGTACACTCCACTTCACAAGGTAAATACTCCAAGAATACCCCAATATGTTCTATTTATGAAAATAAATGCAACTGTAATACACACTTGTTCATGAAGAAAAATATCCTTCCTGTAGATTCCACTTTAAAAGAGAAATATATTCTCACCACATACTGTATATATTCACTTATAAGCAGCTCCAACTGCAGACAATATAGACCCTAATCTTCCATTGCATAATGTGCAGGCAGATCATGTTCTGTGTTGTTTTGTTTGTTTTTTTTTCAACCGATTACTTGTAACTAACTGCATAAACCCAAATCTGTCTGTGCATTATGTGATGTAAGAGTTGGGTCTGTGCTATTTGGAGTTTGACCTGGCTTCTAATTGAGCATATATGGTACCAGTTAATAAAAGTGTAGCAAATCTGATACAAGAAGACAAATTAAAGTTCAAATCACTGTTTTATGATAAGGTATTCATCCATTTTGTGTTAATGGCTTCCATAAATTCCATGTAGAAATACAGAATAAATGACGATAATTAGCTAAATTCAATTTGTTATCAGCTGTGTAGTTAGCTACTGATTATGTCATCAGGCAAGCATTTGAATAATGATCATGTGGGATGAAGAATTTGGGCTTTGCTGTACATTTAACCATATAAAAGAGACTAATCTTTAGTACGAATGTGTTGGGAAGGCTGAGATTTTCTTCTGATGCTGGATTATTTTGATTGTTCATCTTGACAAACTTGCTAATAACATTGGACACACATACCAGATTCATGCATGACTCATAAAGGGTGAACCTTGACCAGAGTATATAATCTGCCTGTGTCCACTGACAGTGGAACACATTCTTGTAAAGTTTATTATGTGAACTCTTTGAGATGGAATTAGTTTTCTTTTTGTTTACCTAGGACTACATATTTGCTTTTATCAGGAATGGCTTATCTTTGTAAAAAGTTCATTTTATGCAGGACTTAATCATTACATCTTTAGAACTTTACTTTTAATCTGCACCATGCAGCTGCCAAGCCACATATATATATCCATACATACAAAAATACATACATACATATCTACCTATCTATATACTGCATGCATGCATGCATGTGTGTGTGTGCATATGTACATACATACATACATAAATGCATGCATATCCATATATATACATGCATTCATGCATAGATGCATACATACATAGATACATACGTACATACATACATACATACATACATGGACAACAGATAAAACAAATCAAATGCAGAATATATTTATCAATGAATCTTTGTAACAGCTACAGCTGTATTATTTCTGTTCAGGTCCAAACTTACAGGATTATGTACTTGTCCACAGTAGCAGCACATGCTGCATGTTGTAGTTGAGCTGTGAAACTTTTCCATAGTAGGAGTATATACATTGTGCTGTAGTTGGAAATAATGGAAATGATACAACTACACTGAGACATGATTATGAAGGGTCCCCAAAAGGTCATCCCTGATTGACATGTGTCCTTAATATACAGGTAAAATGTATAGGTAGACTTCAGGATATGGCTTTATGACTATTTCTGTTACTGGTATGTGTCCTTGGTAGAGAGTAGTCCACAACGGCAGGTTTCATTGAACAATTTATATTTTTATCAGGTGAAGAACTCCGCTATCCTAGAGTGCAGCAATTTTGATGACCTGAGTGGAAAAGATTTCTTCAACTTTGAAAAGGCCCAAATCCATGTGGTGGAAGGAAAGAGGATTACAGAACAAGGGCATTGAGATTACAGTTCATGGAAGTGCAGTATTAATCAGTACAGTTTAATTGGTTATTACCATTCTAAAATTATGAATAATTCTTATCTTGCCTTGGTCAGAAAAAGTTTTGACTTCGCAAATTAGAGATTTGCATTTTGCACCTCTCAATATGTGAAAACTTGAACAAATGAATTTTGACCATTAGCTTGCGTATATTGGGCCAAATTTTATATGTGACTAAGAAATCAGTCATCTTTGATTCATCCTGTCATGGTATATATAGTGAAGACTGTTATGTAAGAACATTTGTGGGACCAGAAAATATTATAAATAGAAAATTAACAGAGGAGTTGGAGAGATTTATGTATAGTGATTAATTTTCCAAGAACATAATGTTGCTTTCCCAGTCATATATATATATATATATATATATATATATATATATAGATATAGATATATATAGATATAGATATATATATATATATATATATATGGCCCACACTAAGGGGTAATTAGGCAAAGGCAAAATAGTTGCCCAAGACCCCGTCATGTTTGTCCAAATATGCAAAGCCCCTTCTGAAGTTTACCTTTTCACCCCCCTCTTTTTTTTCCCCAAATTAGTACAATATCACTTACGTGCAATATTTCTGTTCAGAAAGCAGTGTGAAATTTTTTTCTACGTGATGTTTTTGTGATTGAGGTCAATGTGACTGCAGTTACATTCAGTCTATGAGATTTTCTCTGAAAACTCACACATAAAGTGAATAGAAGCAGCGAAATTTGACCCATCTGTTGCCTAATCAGTAGTAAATTATTACTTTGTTCATGTTTATAAACTGATTGTGAGTAAAGGTAAACAGATTATTTCACATTTCATCCTGTAAAAGTAGGGAAGAGATTAATTTTACTTTGATATGCATCAACAATTTTTCTCAGTAACCTATTTTCAAGGTTAATGTCTTTTGCATAAACAAAGATATACAACAAATCTACTGTGTCAGACAAAGGAATTAAAACATTTAATGATTTTTTTTTTTGATTCACTGTGTACACGGGTTTAGTTTACCAATTTCTTTAAGCATGTAACTTTCCCCAAAATTTTAAGGCCATTGATAAGCAATATATATATATATGTATATATATATATACACACATACACACACACACACACACACACACACACACACTAAAAAACACACACATATTCCAAAGATAATAGAAACTTAATTTTCACCATGCATTGTTTTAATGGTTCACCATTAATATGATTTTAGAATGATAAAAAAGTTAGTAAAATGAAGTTTGCTGGTCCAGTCCACATAAATGTTCACAATCCTTGGAAACAATAACCTTTTATAAACCATACTTTATACAATTTTGATATCAGTATTCTATGCAAGAATGTCCTTTTCCAAGGGTGGCTGTAAAACTGAGGTAAATTAATTCTATGGGAGGGTGGTAAATTTCAAACTGCATTCTGCCACCCCAATCACACCCCCCCCCATGTTTCAGTGGAAAAGCCCTCACCTATATTTCAGTTAATATAATGTAACATATGCAATTATGATGGCTATTTGATCATGCTTCATGTCATTTGTGTGTGTAACATGTTTTGTTATTGGTGCTCTGCATTCTTTAAGTAGGTATTTTTTATATTGAGCAAGGTCTAATTGTATGCATAAAGTAAATTTAATTTATACCAAAAGAATAATTAAATTCATGTTAATAGTTGATGTAAAATGCTGGAAATCATGTTTGAACAGGCTGGAGAATTTTCCAGAAGCAAATGCCAACCAGGAATGGTCTCCTTATCAGGTTTAGATGTAAATTTTATGTATATTTAATTGGAAGGAAACACAAATTTAAGGACAAGTCACGAATGAAGACGTTCATGGTTTCACATCCATCTGTATTTTAAAGGTAAAAAGGTCAGTCTGTATAGTCAGGAAAACAGATCAGCAGATTATTATTTCGATGTTTGAAACACACTGAATGAAGTGCTGAGATTGTACCAAATGATGCATGAAGATATAATATTGAAAAATGTTTTGAATTTCACCTTTTTATCATATGGAGGGATTTCATTACTCCATGCAAATTGCATTGTCATAGCTGCAAAGCGTCCCGTTTTTGTCCATATTTGTCCCATGTTTTGGACAGCCAGTACACTTGTCTTGTTAAAATTCCGATTTTAATTAAAAAAAATTAAGTTCAAAATTTCCTTGCAATTTTCAGTTTATAACAGGCACCCGGTTCCATTCAGAGAGTAAATGTATTGCATGGATATAGGGATATCAAGTTCGAAAATATGATTGGTTCATTCGAAATCAAGGCTGCCATGCAAGTATTTAACCACCATGATATTGGATTGTGCAAACAGTTGGTGCTCTTGCTGTATCTAGTCTTCATAGTATTCAACTTCTAATCATGTCAAAAAGGAAAGCAGAAGATTCAGAATTTTCTCCAGCAGAAGAAAAGAAAACAGAATTGGAAGGACAACTGTGACGTCCTGTTTAGATTTGTGAAAATATCTAGTAAGGGAGATAACCTTGCATTTTGCAAATTGTGTAATTGTGATTTCACTATTGGGCATGGAGGCGCTCAGCTTGCCGCTTCATTGTCAACAACTTGGCCTGAACTTATGACATTTATAAATGCCAGAGAGAACCTTGATGTAATTCAGTCGAAGTTCGGTTTACTTAATTTCTTTTAGAAATGAACCTTCCTTAGTTTCTAGTATTGCTTCAGATTTATATCACACACTTTTTTCACACAGTAAAATTGCAAATTATTACATGCGCAAGGAGGAGAACAGTTCATTAAAAAATTGCACAGAATTCAGATCATCAATGAAAGATGGTACATGGGAATCGATAATGATTGAAAAAACAAGGTGTGGAAAAAGCTCCTATAAACAGCCTGTGTCTGTGTGTATGTGTTGCATTCTTGCTCCTTCTGAATGGGGACCCAAATGGAACTGGGTGCCCATTCAGAAGGTGCAAGAGTGCAATACATACATCTTTGATATTAAATAATTAAGTTACATTACTGATGGTTGTAGATGTTGTAAATAGTTACATATGCATTAAAGTTTTAAAAATCAGTGTTTGTTCCAGAAAATCAGTATTTTTGTCATAAGCAGTCAGTATTTTTGTACTCTAGGGTTGGCAGGTATGCATTGTATCTATTCTCTGTTACAAAATACAGTTTTTATTACTAATCATAGTAAGAAACTTTATGGTTTTACTAAAATTACTAAATTAAAAATTAATAACAAAGAAGCACTCCAATGGTATTTCAAAGGCTTGTTTTGCATACAAAGGAAGGCAACTCAGATTTAGGTAAATAATTAGACTAAATACTAATCTTCACTATTGTACAACCTGAAATCATAGAGAATGCTTTTTTTATAAAATAAGAAAAAATGTAAACCATTTCGAGTAGTATTTTTATGATAGAAAAAAATGGACCATGAGTATCAACATCTTTGTTGTTGCTTTCTTCCAAGGCTGTCAGCAGAGTTTCAGGGAGAGGGTTCCTGGACTGTTCACAACAGGAACTCAGGAGACCACAGCCTTTTTCTAAGAGTCCCTTGCCTAAATGCACAAGTCCCTCAATTTCAAAATTGATAGAAAAGAAAATGCAAAAAGTACATGATCAATATTTTATTACATATCTGGATTAAATTCTCAACCTCATAAGATCTTATTAGATAGAAACTATTTTTCTGTAATTTTGCAAAATACTTTACATCATATTACACTCTACCATCAGCAAACTGGTTTTTTAGAAGAGTCAGTTTCTTTACTGTTCATTGACTTGTATTTTGTTTTCTGGTTAATGAAGTCTTCAGTATAAGATGCTTCTCCATTATTCTGGTTAATTTGTTGACTGTTTCATTGTACAGAAATGTCCGGCTATGCAGTCATCATTTTTCACACCAATTTTGAACATTTCATGCAGGATTGTCTGACCTTTTTGCATAGGATGGCAACCCTCAACAATAATTACATTTGAGATGGCTAAAGGCTGATAGCTGCAAGTTATTATTTCCATTTCAAGTGAAAGTAGTTTGCTTTCCCACAGTCTTACAACACTCACGAATTGATTTTAATGTACCTTTCCACATTTTTCAACCATGGGAACTGTTTCTCCCACCTGGGTCACCAATTTCTCACATTTGTAGTTTGCCACCTTTTCTATCAGCATCCTCAGTATAATTAAGATGGAGTCAGCATTAAATACATATTTTAAGTTCAAGTTCACTTTATTGTCTTCAGTAGCGCTCTGTTTTTCTGTTGTTGTGTTTTTGCCTTTTATTATCATTAGTGTTATTTTCATCACAAGTCCATTTCCCCCAAAAAATTAAAACAGATTTTGCTGACTCATTTTTACGAGTCAACATACATTTCTGCACACATTTAAAAAGTATTTACTCAAACTTTACAGTAGTGCCCAAGTATGATTTAGATGTACTTAAAGTTGTAGTTATTATTATTATTATTATTATTATTATTGTTATTATAAAATATTGATGATTTGACAATATTGCCCAAATCAAACTCTGAGAAAGCTTTGTTTATTTTTATGACTCAAATACACATTGTCACCAATTTAATTTAAATACTGTTTCAATAAAATGTATCATTTATATTTGCAAAAAAATTGCAAGTGCTTATACACACTGATTAGAACATTTGTTCCTTTGAAGTCCTGTCAAAGTAGCCTTTAGAGGGACAGTCCTTTCCCCAAGATAATTACAGCAATGTGGATTAATTAGTCACACTGGCTTCATGTCAGTTTACTTAAGTCTATCCTTTAGCTATGAACAGATTGGCCCATGCTGACCAAAATATAAAATGGGAGAGCATCTTGGTGGAAATGAGGTGCCACGTGGGGATGCATTACAGAGAGAAAGGGTGCATCCTTTGAAAATTCAATGCATATTTGACCTGGAAGCTCAGATCTTGTGAAATTTAGGATGACTTAGTAGCTTCAAGTGATCAGTCTTCTCAAAACTTTGATTACTGAAGATAGTTGAAACTCAATGTAAAAAGGAAATTAAACTAAAATAAATAAAAGATGCAATAAAAATTGGATAATAACTTCATACAAGAAAATGAGAGTAAATGGAAAAAAAACATACATGAGTCTTTGAGTGTTGTTTTCTTGAAACAATTTGTGTTGAATTAATGAGTACATATATGTGTGCAAAAGAAAACAAATCCAGAACTAATCCTAATTAATTAGCTTCACTATGGAAGAATCTGTTTGCTTTATTTAGATTTACCTTCATTCATCTTGCTATATTTTTTTTCTTTAATCAAGCATATTTCTGTAATATAGAGGTAACAGGCATAATCATTGCAATATTTTTATATTTGACTGGGAAAGCTAGAGAACATGTTGCATCCATGCGACATGCATTTCCTCAGAGATGTTGAGCTCCTAGCACACGATAAAGTAAGTGGTCTAAAACCAGCACTCAATGTGGAAATGGTACATTATTGTTGTTGTTGTTGTTGTTGTTGTTGTGGGGCTTAACGCCATTTTTCAGCACACGATAGGCTATACATGGCGGCCAGTATTAATGGTGGAGGAAGAAACCGGGAAATCCGCGGAAAGAACCACTGACCCACGAGAAGCTACTGGCAAGCTTTCTCACATATCCACATTCGCCGAATCTTAGACTCGAACCAACGCAGACAGAGGTGAGATGGCAGTGATCCGTAACGGACAGCGCTTTAGACCACTCGGCCACTCGGGGCCCCGGTACATTATTGATAGGCATCTCAAAATGTAGTTGTAATAGCTTCATCTGTTTGTCTGACATATGGTTTGAACACAGGAGTGTTTGCTGATTTCAGTTTTTAAGGAATGTAAAAGTTCATTACAACCCACATGGTTCGACAAGCACTGAACACCCGGACTGACATGATTTCTCATGATGTCTCAAAAAATTGCATTCAGCGTTTTAGCTTATCTCAGCCATGAGAAATGGTTCAGCCATTTGCAGTTGAAAATTATTGATTTCTTTACATTAAAATTTCATCCAGATCACCTTATCCAATGTGATAATATTGAATGTTATGTATGATAACTTCAGCAAAAATAATAGTGATGTGCCTTTCAATTGATGTTACTAATTGTTCAGAACTTAATAAAACTCATTCGCTTGGCTATTTTTAGCATTAAACAAACAATAGATAAATGCTATTTGCTTGATTGTTCATTACTTTTATTTAAAATAAAACCAGAAAAGTGTTTATTATTTTAGCAATGCTGACAATGTAAAGTGCATGTTCTGATGCTTGGCAGTATACAGTTGCAAAGATGGGATCTATATACAGTATACAGTGGCAAAGATGGGATCTCTATACAGTATACAGTAGCAAAGATGGTATCTCTGTACAGTATACAGTAGCAAAGATGGTATCTCTGTACAGTATACAGTAGCAAAGATGGTATCTCTGTACAGTATACAGTAGCAAAGATGGTATCTCTGTACAGTATACAGTTGCAAAGATGGGATCTCTATACAGTATACAGTAGCAAAGATGGTATCTCTGTACAGTATACAGTTGCAAAGATGGGATCTCTATACAGTATAAAGTAACAAAGATGTAATCGCTATACAGTATACAGTAGCAAAGATGGGATCTCTATACAGTATACAGTAGCAAAGATGGAATCTCTATACAGTATACAGTAGCAAAGATGGGATTTCTATACAGTATACAGTAGCAAAGATGGAATCTATACAGTATACAGTAGAAAGATGGAATCTCTATACAGTATACAGTAGCAAAGATGGATCTCTATACAGTATACAGTAGCAAAGATGTGAATCTATACAGTATACAGTAGCAAAGATGGAATCTCTATACAGTATACAGTAGCAAAGATGGGATTTCTATACAGTATACAGTAGCAAAGATGGGATCGCTATACAGTATACAGTAGCAAAGATGGAATCTATACAGTATACAGTAGCAAAGATGGGATCGCCATACAGTATATAGTAGCAAAGATGGAATCTCTATACAGTATACAGTAGCAAAGATGGGATCGCTATACAGTATACAGTAGCAAAGATGGAATCTATACAGTATACAGTAGCAAAGATGGGATCTCCATACAGTATATAGTAGCAAAGATGGAATCTCTATACAGTATACAGTAGCAAAGATGGGATCGCTATACAGTATACAGTAGCAAAGATGGAATCTATACAGTATACAGTAGCAAAGATGGGATCTCCATACAGTATATAGTAGCAAAGATGGAATCTCTATACAGTATACAGTAGCAAAGATGGGATCGCTATACTGTAGCAAAGATGGGATCACTATTCAGTGTACATATGAGTATAGATGGGATCACATGAGCATGTTAGGGTATACCTTACTCAGCTTTGTTGGTGGATTTGTGAAGAAGGTGTTAAGGAGAAATTATGATTGATGCTCAGGACAGTCTGATGCCTCACATACAAAGATTTGCCATCCTGTGCATATTTTGACACTGGGACAAAAGATTTGCCATCCCATGCTTGTTTTGACACACTTGTACCAAGATTTGCCATCCCCTGCTTGTTTTGACACACTCGTACAAAGATTTGCCATGTCATGCTTGTGTTGACACACTCGTACAAAGATTTGCCATCCCATGCTTGTTTTGACACTTGTACAAAGATTTGCCATCCCATGCTTATTTTGACACTTGTACAAAGATTTGCCATCCTGTGCTTATTTTGACACTTGTACAAAGATTTGTCATCCCATGTTTATTTTGACACTTGTACAAAGATCTTCTATCCCATGCTTGTTTTGACACACTTATACAAAGATTTGCCATTTCATGCTTGTTTTGACACTTGTACAAAGATATCATTACCAGTGGACATGTCTGGCATGTATAAGGATTTCTAGTGGCTTGATTGCAGAATATAGCGTATGGTGCAATATGATATTATACAGTAAGTGGGACATTTATGATATTCCACAGTATCAAGTGGGACACTGTGTATGATACAATATCTAGTGGTGCAATATGGTGTTACACAGTGTTAGATAGGATGCTATGGTATTATACAATATCAAGTGATACGACTCCCGACTTGGTAGGATGCTATTATATACCTCTCCGGGAACCAGACTAACCAACAAAACAAAAAGCAGTGATGTAATATACAGATGTTTTTGCATACATGTTATGGTTGTTGAAACAAGTTGGAACAATCTTTCACATGTAGGACATTTGAAAATAAATGTTATTTATACAGAATAACAAACAACTTCATTAGAAAAAGCGCGTTATTAACAATTATTATTGATGTGATTGTAAAACAAGGATTCAGTCATTAAACAGTCCGGTTCCTTAACCTCCCCCGCCAGCGGTTTTCTCTATGTACAAGTCGAGTTTTTCAATTTTTGGATGTCCCTTGGTAACTCGCACCCTCGCTTACAGTGCAGTCTATGTTTGTGGACCCCCTTGTGCGCTAGTTATCGAGGGAGAGGTGTACTGTATACTCCTTGTTCATTATATTGTTGTTAAAAATGTATTAATATGCTAATATATAATTATTTACAATTAATTCATAACAAATACTGCCACTGAATGTGTACTTTGAAATCATTTGCAAATAAATAAAAACTAACTTTTAATATTACGATATAATTATAAACTAGATTTATACCTTTGTAGTGTATTTTGTTTCATCATGGAAGTGACTGACATGAAATTATCATCATTTACATTTTAACCCCAAATGTGAAATCTCCCATTCTATGTCAATTGCAATTAATTTGCCCATTTCACAATTTTAGTAGATGGCCAGCATATTTTATGGAATGAGCATCCTGGCCCATTTTATGGAATGAGTAGCCTGGCTCATTTATGGAATGAGTAGCCTGGCTCATTTATGGAATGAACAGCCTGGCTCATTTTATGGAATGAGCAGCCTGGCCTATATTATGGAAATGCAGCAATGTCTTTAGGTACTAGGGCATGAAGAAATGGTCTATTGCCTGGTTTATAATCTATTCTGTATCCTTTAATATGCCCAGATTATTGCCTGGTATATAATCTGTCCTGTATCCCTTAACATGCCCAGACTCTAGCCTGGTATATAATATGCCCTGTATTCCTTAACATGCCCAGATTCTAGCCTGGTGTATAGTCTGTCCTGTATCCCTTAACATGCCCTGATGCTAGCCTGGTATATAGTCTGTTCTGTATCACTTAACATGCCCAGATTCTAGCCGGTGTATAGTCTGTCCTGTATCCCTTAACATGCCCTGATGCTAGCCTGGTATATAGTCTGTTCTGTATCACTTAACATGCCCAGATTCTAGTCTGGTATATAATCTGTTGTGTTTCCTCAAGTATCCATTAACATGCTCAGATTCTGACCTGGTATGTAACCTATTCTGTATCCTTTAACAAGCCCAGACTCCAGCCTGGTATATAATATGTCATGTATCCCTTAACATGCCCAGATTTTAGGCTGGTGTATAGTCTGTCCTGTATCCATTAACATGCCCAGATTCCAGCCTGATATGTAATCTGTTCTTTATCTCTAGAAATGCCCAGATTCCAGCCTGGTATATAATCAATCTTGCATCCTTTAACATGCCCAGATTTTAGTCTGGTATGTAATCTATTCTTTATCCCTTAACATGCCCAGATTCTGGCCTGCTCATTAGGACCTTGAACTAACTAGGAGTCCTAAGTCATCGCTATTGGCAGAAAGTTGTTAATATTACGTGTAAAATCTATATATAGTTTTAAAATGAATTATGAATCTATTACTGTTTTTCGAATTACCCCTGTACATCATGGATTTTTGTAGAAATTAGAGAATTTTAGAATTTTTAGTTTGTAGAATGGTATGGCTTTGTTTAGATTATTTCAGTTACATATACCACTTTTCATTAGGTTCCTGTTTTGTAATGTGTGTCAGTCATTTTTATAACATTACAATGATGTATTCAGGCTCTTAATTGATGTCAGTCATATATGATGCCAAACATGATAATTTCTTACATATACACTGGTGATTTTACATCTGATAAAATAAATATGAATGTCCTAAAAATATTTCTTATTATTCATTGGATGTTATTCTGTATTTAGTCATTTACTTCTGTGGCATAGTGTTTTCGAAATCTTGTGATTTTGAAATTGGTAGTAGACATTAAATTGAATGTAAGAACAGCAAGAAATCATTAACGATCCCATTACAGAATCTTATGTCACTCAGACTTGTGAAATAAAGGTCATTTTTGTGGTATATTTCTTGATAAAGAAAACATTTTTTTATTATGATGTTAGAAATCCAAATCTGAAATAAAAAGTTGTGAATCATTTTTTTATTACATGGAAATTAAATGTTAAAAACCTGATGACTTCTTTATTTCGACATATCAACTGTCTTTACAGCTTGGTGGTAGTCAGAACTGTTGATTAAATACACAAAAGGCTATTACCATTTAGAGAAATTATTTAATGAGAGAAGGATGAGATTAAAACCTGGTGGGAAAAATAGCATTATAACAAAGACAGTTAGTGTAGAAGGAATTTGGGTCTAAAATTTTAAGCTGGCAGTAGGAGAGGATTGGTGTATGACATGAAAATTAAATAGTCTGGAAATCCATTTAGGACAACTTCTTGGTGATAAGTGAGTGGTGGTATAAAGTATAGCGTTATAATGAGTATGTATGGATGGATGGATAGATGAATGGATTGATGGATGTGTTTGTGTATGTATGTATGTATGTATGTATGTATGTATGTTATTCCTAGTGACAACTGAATTTATGAGTCAACAAGCAAGGTGAGTAGCAAATGTATTGGGTTGGGTTTATGTGGTATTTGTGTTACTAAAGTTTTACTGTATTCTTAAAATATTAATTAATTAAATAAGTGAATGCCACCACTAAAAAATTAAGCAGGAAAACCAGTTCACATACACAAATTAAGATACTTGACATCAGGTCACAATGTATGATGAAAAATAGAAACTGTAATCCACATCATAGTCATTTAGTGCTTACTTCCAATGAGTGAGGCAATATCATTAAAAACAATGTATTTTAAACCAAAGAAGACTTGAAGACTTGAAGATTTGTACAGTGCATTAGATTTTGTATAATATGTACTGTATATAAACATAGTCAAACCTGTCAACATCGGCCACAAATGGGGAAAGGGAAAACTGGTCATTGTGCTCAGGTGACCTCTGTACACAAGTTTACCTTTTACAGTATGTTATTGAACAAATACCATGCACTGAGTATCATCATCATCATCATCATCATCATTAATACTATGTCATTGTCAGTAATATTTTACTCAACAAATTCATTAAATATGCATACATTTTTCTCTACAAATTTCATGTTCCACACACCCCTGACCCTAACGAAAAGGATGCAACTCATTTCTTTTCTGTTCGCTTTAATCCATCCTGTAAATTAATCCATCCTGTAAATTAAATAACTGATCTTAGTTAGTTTTCAGCACAATGACAAAACAATAATTTCACTACTTAAAGCTTACATAGGCTTGTAAAACAGAGAACTGACTCGTTTGTCAGTCAACTTGTACAAGTTTCACTTGAAATTAGCAGTTCACATGTATATTATTTTAATCCAAAGGTGACTCATGCATACTATTTTGTATTGTGTACATTTGGAAAATAAAATATTGAAAGCAAAAGGAATGCAAAGCATGGTGACCACAAGAACTTGCCCAGAACAATACATGATCCACCCAATAAAACTTAATGAAAAATTTGCACCAGCAAAAGAACAAAATCATTAACTTGTGTGAAAAATTAGATTTTTCTACATCTATGGTCACCATAAAATATCTAATTTCTCTTCTCCAATAACACACTAATCTTTGGATACTATGTAGTATTTTAAGATACATTTCTAATTTTGTTTAGTCAGACTTTGTAACTTGTTTCCAGATTTCAAATTTTCATATAGAAAATGATAATAGGAAGTCTAAATATAAAAAAATACACATAATAGAGGAAATTAGCAAAATTGCCACTGAACATGATATGATAATGCACACACACACACACACACACACACATAGAATATATGTATAGTATTACGAAGTATCAGTGATATACCACAAGATGTATAAATTTTTCATTAAAAGGAAACGAGGCTTGCTGAGTTTCCTTTAAGTGAAAAATTTATACAGCAAGTGATATATCATTGATACGGCGTACATACTGTACATATATTTTTTTTATATCACATACAAATACATATATTTGCCCTTTGAACAGAGGTAAGATTTGCTACAGGCAGCTGTGCATTGACCGAGTGAATGAATGAACTCACATCCCCAAGTGTGTCCGCTACAAAATATAGTTCTATGCCTTTTGTGGCTATTCACAATCACCTTTGCATATTGATAAGTTGTTTTCTTTTTTTAGTTTTTAATTTTACTCACATTGATTAAATCAATATAATACACACTTATGATTTAAACATGAAAGATGGTTTTAATGATAAAAGTAGAGCATTACAAACACTTGGTTACCTACACCATTCTCATGAATGTTTTGCCATTCATGTACCGGCGGGAAATGAATGTGGAATAGAAACTAAGCAAAATGACGAACCAGCAAGAAGTAATTAAAATATTTTAATATATTTACAGCTGATCTAAGTCATTATTCTGCTTTAATAACAGTACCACTGACCATAAACTCTCTCTCTCTCTCTCTCTCTCTCTCTCTCTCTCTCTCTCTCTCTCTCTCTCTCTCTCTTCCTTTGGTCAGTTTGACTTAGCTTTTACCATCATTCATAAGTTCAGAGACATCGTGGGATGACACAAACGAAAATCCTCTACGCTCGTAGACCATATGGCTTCCATGGTGTACAATACCACAACTCATCAAGTAGAGACGTGGAATGTTGGATATGCCAATGATCTCATTGGTAGTTCCGTGCATTCATCTACTACCACTTACACTACAGGCTGTATGACTGACTCCAGTACCAACAGATTTTGAATTTGATAAGCCATCCATGCCAGTCTGACAACTACATTCTATGGATACTGCTAACCATTTCTTGATGGCTTACTCTCTGGAATGGTACCGAGACATCTTTCAAAAAGACGGCCATGCCTCGTCTATACCTCCTGGTATGCATTATATGGATGTAGATCTTGGTCATGGCCAGGATTACCCACACGCTGAGTGTTGAGTTAAACCTGAGGAGAGCTGACACTCAGATCCACCATGGAGAGGACTAAGCTTTAAAGCGGCTATGGAGGAAATTTATGGGGTGTTGTCGAACTTAGAACGTCCACCACCACCCTCTTCTATACTGGCGTACAGGTCAAGGCCACAGTTGATATTGACAATGAGGAAGTCAGCCCTTCCTTTCATCTTCTTCCCCAGTCGGTAAGAATAAAGGAAATGGCCAAGAGACTTTCTGCCAAAATCAGTGATCCTGGCAGTTCCAAAGCCTTTTTTCTGAGAGTCAAATACCTGGTATAGAACTCATTCTGATTCTTTTTTTTTACAGATTTCCCAGAGTTAGGACAGGACGCATGCTTACGCTTTGCCTCGCTCCAGCCTCATCACACATTCACCCTGTGAACCACTCCCTTCGGATTGGCTCTGCTGTTCTGTGGCAAGATAGAGGAAGTAGGGAGCCAGGCATCACAAGAAGTGCCTTTCCATCTCTCTGCACAACAATCACATTATAAATCATCTCCCAATCTCCCTACAGACGGGATGACAGGAGATGAGGGGATTTCGGAATCGTTCGCTTCTTAACCCGAGAAACAGCCACGATCCCAACCCTGCCAACGGAGACAATCTACTGATCTCACATCAGAGGAGTCACCTCGTGGGGGTAGGAAACCATGTTTCTCTACCCTCAAGCCTCCACTCTCTCGCCGTTGACTAGTGTGCCCGGGCGCCCGCTGACAGTTACCCGATGCGCGCCAGACTCTTATATTTCAACCCACATTGGATCGATCTCTTTACGCAAGACGAGTGGGCTATCCAAACTGTATCAGGGGGACATCGGATTTCGTTTTGCCATCCCTCTCCCCTTTCGTCCTCCCCATTCCTGACGGAAGTACCGTCGGACTTGGCAAAGGATTCACTTTACAACAAGAGATCAGGGCGCTTATCGAGAAGCGGGGGTGGGGGTGGAGATTGTTCGAAATTCACAATCTCTGGGGCTTACTCCAGCTTTTTATGGTCAGGAGGACCATTGGCAAACCAGGACCAATCATCTCAGTCATTTAAATTAATTTATCCTTCCACCCAACTTCAAGATGGAAACGGCCAGACCAGTCCGCCTCTATCCATCCGTACGAATTTGCGATCAGTCTCGATCTGACAGGCGCATATTTCCACGATTCCGTCCATCCATTCTCACGGTAATCCCTACGGTTAGCGCACCAAGGAACGTATCAGTTTCGCACTCTTACTTTCGGCTTAAACATACGTTCTTGGCCTTTACGGAACTACTCAATTCCATCGTCTCTCCGTTCCGTACGACAGCATCAACCTCCGCGGCGGTGTATTTTGGTGACATTCTCCAAAAACATATGGTAAGTTCTATTAAAGTCGAAGAAAAGAACTATCACATTTCCCTTTAAGTCTATTTTTTTTTCAGATCAGTTGGGGAAAAAGTCCGACCTTTATCCTTCTCTTCAGTTCCTCCATCTGTTTATGGATTTTCTCACCCACCTGAACTTGGTACGTCTTCCCCACCCTCGGGTGGTCGGATTCGTTGATTTTGCAGAGTCTATTTCCATCAAGAAACAGATAATAGGCAGCGAGTTTGTGCAACTCCTCGGTTTATTCAACGCATCCGAGGATCTTATCCCGCTGGGTCGCCTATTCATGCGTCCTTCGCAGATGGTCTTGCTCTCTCAGTGGCTCCCGCTTTCATTGCCGCTCGATTACAGGGTCGACGTAACGTGCGAGATTGTATCATTCCTGGACCAGTTGCGCAACAACAGCTGGCTTACGGCAGGAATACCACTCAAACCTCCAACATCAGATCTGACAGTATGCACAGACGCAAGCTTCTGATGTTAGAGAGCCCATCTATTCCTGGACATCGATATCGTCAGCGACCAGTGGAGTCCGGAAGACCTAGGTCTTCATGTCAGTCTCTTAGAGATGAAAACTATCATCAAAACTTTTCAGCTTTGGACTGTCTTGAGAACAAAGTCGTGCTCATCATGTCAGACACCTCGGTGGTAGTGACGTATCTCCTCAAATAGGGCGGTACGAAATCACCCGAACTCTGCATTTTTGGTCTGGTAATTTCGCCGTTGGTGCGTAATAGCGACATACAGATCAGACATATTCCTGGCAGATTCAATGTCTTGGCCGATTCTGTGTCAAGGATAGGGCAGGGCAGATTCTCCATACAGAATAGTCCCTCAATCCTTCGCTCTTTCGTTAGATATGCATTTGTGGGGGCGTCCAATGATAGATCTTTTTACAACCATGTGGAATCACAAACTGTCCATCTTCGTTTCACCGGTACCAGATCCAGATGCATGGTCCGTCGACGCTCTTTCTCTCAGTTGGGAGAGTCTGTGGGCCTTTGCCTACGCCCCCTCCCCACTACCAACAAGCTTAGTTCCAATGGTCATACAGAAATTGAGGGCCAGAAGTGCAAAATGATTCTGATTAACCCTCTTCATTGGACAAATCCTGGATAAACAATCTGCTCGATCTAGCGATAGGTCTACCCATGAAGATCCCGGCCGGGCCGAATCTTCTCAAACAGCATAGGACCCAAGTGTTATATCCTTGCCGTAACGCATTCTCGTTCCCTCTAGGCTCTTGTCAGGATATCCTTGCAGCAAAAACAATTCAACCCTTCGGTCGTGGAAAAAATTGCACGAGCTAGATGGTCCTTCACTTTAAAAGGCTTCTGGTATAATTTAGATCCACAACTTTCCCTCCACCTATGACCTATTCTCCTAAAGTTAATATGATGGGTTAACGTATTTGAAGGAGAAATCAATTTTGTTTTGTTTGTAAATTATGTTTCTCCTGGAATACTTACTCGATCACATTACTTTAATCCTCCACCAAACTCCCCGCAATGCGAGCATCCTTTTACACGATGTTCCGCTTAGCTTTAAACCAGCGCCACCTGTAGGCGGCAAGAGGAGGTAATGGGCAAGAGTTATTGCCCTTTGTATTTTAGAATTTCTCCATTAATGAAAACGTTTAGTTTATTTTCATTTTAGTTTATCATGGAGATTTGAACTGCTTTATCTGGAAAAAAAAAAAAAAAAAACGCGCCGTGGAGTTGATACAAAAAGAAAATCGGAATATTAATCACCGTGCAGTAAAAGGTCTTGTATAAATTACAATGTTGCAGATTTTTTTTTGTTTAATTCTTTCTGATAGCATGCTGTAGGCAACAGTATCATACTGCTGTAAAAAAATAACCCTGTATCTTTGCAAGTTCTAAGGCAATTTTGATTTAAAAGTTTCAATGGATGTTGTTTAGAAAAAAAAAAGGTATTCCATAATAACAATGACCCTTTCTACTCCAAAACACTATTCCAAATATAATTCTTGGTCTCAAGGATGCTATGTTCATTGATGTGTGTGTGATTGTTGTACACGCATGCGTGCTGTCACTGCAAAGAGAGATAATCCATATAACTCACATTACCTTCCGCTTTGTTGCATAATGTGAGTCTGCATGGATTCAAAGGGAGATAATTCAAAGTTCATATTAACAGAATTTTAATAGATAACACACTTACACTTCCTTTTACAAGTGTATTTATTGTAAGATTACACAAAGTAACTACATTTGGTGTGTATTTATTCATATATATGGGATTTACATACATCGTAGTAAAGGATGAAATCATTCCATATTTAAACAAAATGCATGCTTTCACCATTTGCCAAAATCCTGTCTGTTTGTTTAAGCCATCTCTGATGTAAGTATTGTTAGAAACCAGTCAAAGTCAAAGGTGAATTTTGTAAATGAATAAAATCATCCATTGATAACTTGGAGAGATCTGCGTCATATTTATGGCCATGTCCAACTTTGCGACAAGTCAGCTAGCAAACTCGACCTAAAATATATGCAGTGTTAGTTTTTTCCATGTTTGGACCCAGCTTTCTTCAACATTTATTTAAATTATATAGAACTCCCACTTTTGTGTGCAGCTGGCAGCCTGCTAATCTTCTACCAGGTTTTGTGCAACTAAGTGACATCTAACAGCATGTGTGTTTGATGCGAATTCTCATGCTAACAAAATAGTCGTTGGATTCATTATAGAAGAAACGTATGTTTTTACTGTTGTTTAAAGCATAGCGAATTTGTACACTTGTGAATGTTGTTGTTGTTGTTGTGGGTTTAACGCCATTTTCAGCACACGATAGGGTATACATGGTGACCAGTATAACTGATGGAGGAGGAACCCGGGAAAACCCTGTTAAGAACCACTGACCGACAGGATTCTACTGGCAGGCTTTCTCACATACCCAAATTGGCCAAGCCCGAAATTAGAACCCACACAGACAGAGGTGAGATGGCAGTGATTGGTAAAGGCGCATGCTTTAGAACACCCAATCACTCCCCGCCCGTATACCACTCAGTCACTTACAAAAGTTCCAGTAAGTATTTTACTATTTTGAGAAACAAAGATCAGCTGCTAGGTATCAGTGAAACCTACACATTGTATAGTATTAATATGCATGGCGAATTACTTCTTGACATAAATGTTTCCACTGTATGCAGTAATTTTAGTTTATATCCGCAATGCATACTGAAATCCTTCTGGAGGTTTTGTTCCTTATACATACACATGTAGATGCTGTTTCCTGTATTTTAGTAGAGTTGGAGACCACAAAATATTATGTGCTATTGTATACTATGGTATTTTAGAACACAGCGTGATACGTACCATGATATACCACAGTTCTGTTAGGGTCCGTCAGTCGACTGCTTTTGGGCAGAGGGCTGACACAATTTTTTTTTAAAAAATTCCGTTTGTCAGTAGCTGAACAATATCTTGCTCTAATTTATAGCAAAATGCACCATATTATATCCCATATATTATTTGACGAATAAAAAGCTAATTATATTGAGATAAAAGAAAATAAAATATCCTAGCTCAGAAGAAAACCGCCCACTCCCCAAATTAAACCCTATCTGCCTTATAGTAGATGAATTTGTTATGTGTACGTTAATCTAAATCATGTAACTAAAGTGGAATGATTAATCTTGCAGTATAGCTGACACACTGTAAAAGACATTGTGCTAACATTAGAGAACTTGTTGATATGACGACCTACAATTTACTAGCTACACTATTAATATAATAGGCAGGGAAACATGGAGTGGGGTGCCAGAACCAGGCAAGATATTTTTCAGATAGGGCCAGTAAACATAAAACACTTAACAAACTAGAAAATATTTAGTGAACTTGCTTTCCTGAAAATCTTGGGATGATTTGTGCTTTTACAAAGGAATACATGTACTTAAAAATTAACGTAAACTAGTAAATGAATAAAAAATAACATCTTTTTTTTGTTGTTGTGTTTGTTGCTTTTTTAAAGCTGAAATTTTACCAAAAGTTGGATTTGGCCCGAATATCCTTCACAACATCCCATTTGACCACCACATTGACATACTTTACGTGATATGTGTCAAATATGTGATTAAAGGATCATTAATATAATTTTATTTGTAATATGAAAAAGTACCGTTTTACGTTGTTGTTGTAGGGCTTAACGCCATTTTTCAGCACAAGAGCGGCTATACATGGCAGCCAGCATAAATGGTGGAGGAAGAACCTGGGAAAACCCCGGAAAGAACCACCGACCCACGAGAAGCTACTGGCAATCTTTCTCACATACCCTCATTGGCCAAGCCCGAGACTCGAACCCACGCAGACAGAGGTGAGATGGCAGTGATCCATAACGGTGTGCTCTTTAGACCACTCGGCCACTCGGCTCCCCCCCCCCCCGTTTTACGTACCACCAAAAAAAAAAAAATAGCATAGTTAACTGGTATACTGGTAATACCGTACACCTCAAATTTTTACACATTCATTCATGCACATTATTATTGACTTCATATAAATGTAGCGAATTTTACAAAAATTAATTTCATTAAGTAAAAGTTAGGCAAGCACTCTCAAGTTTTGTGAAATGTTAAAATATTTTCATGGATAATTTTTAAAGTCATTTACATACATGCGACATCAAACAAGATAATTATGGGCACGTTTAACTGCAAATCTCATTTTTCTAAAACAGACACCAATCCACTAGTAGCAAGCGTATATATTTTTTCATATTTGATGTATATGCTGTTGCTTGGTCCACATATTATTTAAAATTGCATTCCCTTAAGAAACATATTTTTCATTAATATGACAAGTATATTCATTGTAGCTAAAAATTAATTGAAAACCATTTTATAATTACCATAATACAGATCTCCCAGTTTGTAATTTTTTTTTAAAAAACCTCACATGTCCTTACTACTAGTAGTGTTTACACTCCCTGATATAGAACAGGTTTTGTAAACGAGACTCACTTTTACCAGACTGGTAACGACTGCTCCGGTCGCAAAATGGTTACAGCGTCCGCCTCATATGCGGGCGGTCGCGGGTTCGAACCCGGTCGATCCAAACTAAAGACATAAAAATGGTACTGGCAGCTGCTTCCTTTGGCCCTCAGCATTAAGAGGTTAGCGTTAAGACTTGTCTGGATAATGTACTGGGCGGAACATTATGCTACATGTCTATGGCATGATGCCCCAGTACTAGACATCATAGTAAACTGCCACACTGCAGACATCGTAGCGATATGACTCAAATTGGTAAAGCTACGTTAAAAATCACACACACACACACACACACACACACACACACACACCGGTAACAGTGTTACAGGTGATCAGTTTTAATTGATTTAGTCTGTTATACTCTCTTGGTAGAAGTGGTTTTATGTAGGGCAATAACCGTCTATTAGCCACACTGGGCAGTGACAACACCTCGTTTTCTTTGCCAGCCGTCGAATTAATGCTAAAAACTATACATTTGCACATGCCAAGCTGACATTTTTGAAGAATTTTTTCGACATAATTTTACACGTAGGTAATTAGCATAGTGCTACCAGCGCGTTCATGATATCCATGTATAGTGTTTATGTTTTGATAGGATATGAGTCATATTTAGCATTAAAGTGTTATTATATTATAACTTTGTTGATAAAATAAAATCTCTATTAAGAAATCACGCTTGAATGGATTTAATATGTGCTTTAATTGAAAAATTTACATCATCAATATTTGCAAATCTTCATAGATTAGACTGAAATTATCATTTGTTCGCTGCTTTGTGGTTATTTGCAACATAAAAATTGTCAATTTTAAAATTATGTTAACAATCAATAACATTTTACACAATATAGCACGAAAAAAAATATAATTTGCATGAGAAATCAAATAAAGTCGTGGGTTAGTTTATGTACACAAATGTTTGATAGTGGTGAATTTCGGCCCTACTGGCCACATGTATGAAATGTTTCACAATTATATATATATATATATATATATATATATATATATATATATATATATATATATATATATATATATATATATATATATAAGCAAACTCAAAATAGATAAACTCACAGTCATTAAAATATTTACTTTAAAGATGTTATGCTCCGAATCATGTAGGAACCTTTTGATGATGATTCTCTAACCCCAACAATGTTGATTGCTAATCACAAACATGTCGATGGTTTTTGTCTTAAACATCTAAGAAAAATGGAAATCTACATTATTTTTTTTATAACCTAATATAAGGAAAAACTTCACTCCTGAAGTGGAAGCATTGTGTTATGAAAAGATTTTTCTGATAACCTTCTTCTCATTTCTTGCTATGAGAAGGCAGTACTCATAACTTAAGAAATGTCTTTGCCCATGGTTGAAGATTGAAGAGAGAGAGAGAGAG